>CM074201.1:26483122-26645622 GCA_037179385.1 Holothuria scabra | reverse complement strand
GCTGAACACAATTGTTTATTCGCCAGGGTCGCCAGTGAAAATAAACGCTGACGACAACTGCGTGGAATATATAAATCAAATTGGTAAAGCTAGAAAATCTGGCTGAGGTGAAAAAACGATGTTGACTCCACCGGGACTCGAACTCGGGACCTCCCGCTTTCTAGTGCGGACGCTCTAACCACTGAGCCATGAAGCCAAGTTGGTTTGGCCTTTGTTCAAATATATATATATATATATATATATATATATATATATATATATATATATATATATATATATATATATATATATATATATATATATATATATATATATATATATATATATATATATATATAAACATATTTACAAGATGATATCCACGTATGCTCCATACGTTGAAATTTCGGAGCACGTAATAATACAAGCTCTATGTTGTACTACGATACGGTCATAAGGATATTTTGAACACTCCTGTGTTTCTTATCGACGTGTATAAAAATGATTGAAACCTGTATAAAGGCTGGGTAACTGGTAAAAAACAAAGAATCCATTTAAGGTTAGTGAGGTTGTGATCAGGTAAGTTGTGATGCTGCCCAACTGCAAAGCCCTAAGTATTGTCTCGGATCGACTGTTTGTGATTATTAAACCGAAGACGGAATTTTCAGCCTGTTTCACCAACATAATGGCCTCTTTCACATTTTGTGCAAATTAAAACATAAACAACATTGGTACTGTCACAAGTCAGAGGGGGACCTGATATTTATGGTGGTGCCCGGAGGGGAAAGGAGGGGATCAGTGATGATGCCCTTACATATTTGACATCTTCGTTTATTGCATGCACGGTTGCCGTGACATACAGGGGGTGAGTCAGTCTGGAAGAGGTGAGCAAGGATCTCAGGGGAAGGGCTGTCTTCGGGCGCTCAGGTGGGTCACCAAATATGTCCCGAATGTTGGGATCCAGTTGCAGGTGTTTGGAGTTATTAACTAATGGCCGTGAGAACTTAGAAAGTTTGTGGTTGAATTCGAAAACCATGGGAATTCTAAGGTCGGATTACTTAGGATTATAGCTTTAAAGACTATCTCTGTCGATCTTGGAGGCTTTAGGAATTGCTTCTATAATAACCCTAGAGGGTAACCACTTCGGCGTTAGTGATTTGTAAGCTAACCTATATGAGTATTATAGTCTTCAGGATCAAAACATATTCTTTTGATACGCAAGCATTGACTGAGGTATATTATGACAAGGTTTCCTTCCTGGATGTAATGGTAAGCCTAACCCCTAATGGCTTTAAGACCAATTTATATAGGAAACCCACGGAGAGGCCCACATATCTCAATTACAGTAGTTTCCATCCACCACAAATTAAATCTTCGATAGTCTTCAGCCAACTTTTGAGATTAAAACTCTGCCTGGTTAAAACCCTGTTGAAGAGTGTTACCCATATAGACTTATTTCTAGAGAAATCAAACGGGCATCATTTATTTTTTTTTGCTTTTGTCACCCGGTTCAACCCATCTATCGACCCATTGTTACGTAAAGTGAAAAGAGATTGGAGAAACCTAAAAAGTGACTCGGCTCTGGCTGAAACTTTCTCCTGTCCTCCGGTTCTGGCCAAGAAACAACCTCCCAATTTATACAGCCTTCTAGTTCACACCAACCCCCCTCCCCCCCCCCCCTTCAGGAAACGTACCATGTAGGAATCCCCGCTGTAAAATATGCGAGCATTTTGATATCACCCCATCTATCGAATTTAGCAACAAAACTAAAATTTACCCAGGCAGGGCAGGTTGCAATACCCCAATGTAGTATAAGTACTTTACTGTACAAAATGTCCTGAAGCCATTTATGTAGGTGAAACAGCATATCGTTCTAGAATGCGGTTTAATAATTACAAACACAGCATTAGAAATAACCCTCCCGGCTTTCCAGTAGCAGCCCACTTTAATTCACCAGGACACTCTCCCCTCTATCTCCGTTGTTTCATCGCCAAACAAGGTTTTACCAGTAGCAACAACAGAAAGCTGTACGAACAGCGGCTAATACACAAACTCCAATCCCACAGCACTGGCCTTAATCGGGACACATCTTTTTTATCCCCTTACTCAATCAAGAAGTAAAGCTTCAGTGAGTCCGTCAAGTTTAACTGTCTTGGTCATTTCTGAGGAAGATTGCAGGGCAATCGAAACGTTATTTGTGCAGTGTTCTTCTTTGTGTATCACCATTTCGTTGGAATTACAGCGTTATACTTCGTATTGACACTATTCAGTTTATTTTCCAACCCACGGTATATGTTTATTCATATAACTATATAACTATATAACTGTATAACTATATAACTATATAACTATATAACTATATAACTATATTACTATATAACTATATATATATATATAAATATATATTAATATCAGAATTATTTAATAGCTAGAGGCTATGACCCCAACTGGTAGAGAACCAATTCTACAAGGCGAGCATATTACCAAGATCTGCCTTACTTAATCCTGTCAAAAAGAATAACTCTAGTCGAAAATACCCTCTAGTCCTCGATTTAAATCCAGCATTACCGAATGCTCATTCTATCATGCGGAAACATATCCACATTCTTCATAGTTCACCCCTTATGACCAATATTTTCCCACACACTTCAATCTTTACTGCATAGAGAAGAGGTAAATCCCTTAAAGATTTAATGAAGAAATCGCAACCGTCTTATCGTACCTATGGAGGGGGCACTATTTCCAAACTGGGGTGTTTTAAATGTGAACGGAAGAAATTTATGTAGCAACTTGTTTAAAATGTAATTTGCAATATGTTGTGTCTACCTCTACGGAATTGAAAGTAAGGTTTAGAAATCACAAATCCGATCTTCTCAATAATCGGGGTAGATGTGAATTAGCAGTCCATTTTATTGCTTCTACCCATCAGCTGTCGGACATTAAGTTTATAATTATTGAACAGACTTACAGGAAGTCTAATATTGATACCGTCCTCACCAAAAGAGAGGGTTATTGGCTTGCCCAATTGAATACCTTATTTCCATTGGGTCTCAATAAAAGAAAGGAATTGAACTTATCTAAAAGAATCAGCTACCTACGGTAAAGCCCAGATTCAATTTTTCCCGGTTGTTTCCATGTTTAATGTTCTTGCCTAACATTCCTTCCAGGCCCCTTTGATCTACCATCAGTTTTTACCTTTCTAGATGATTCTCACTGCTCCTGTGCAGCAATTTTACAGCTGGTTTTAAGCTTCTTATCATTTTGTTCTCGTTCTACTTTTTGTTGTTTATCCTCCAGTGATTTTAAGCTTTATTCTTAACATGGCTAAGTTTGTGTTGGTTGCTTTTATCCTTTGTTGGTTTTGCTTGTCTTTCAGTAATGTCATGTAGTATGGTGCACCCTCCATGACCTTAACAAGACGCCATCTTCTTGTTTACGAGCAACGCTCCCTTCCTTTTGTTCTAGATTCCCAGGGCCCTTCCTGTTTCCCGTCACGTGTTACCAGTGGACGTGACATATCACATTACAGTAGCTCCACGTGCACGCTGTAACCCATATTTTCGAGGTGTGGCCAATTTCCTCCCCTGCAGCCTCCTTATTGGTCATTTATATCATAATAATTATTTATATGGGTGCGTCATAACTTTTGACCAATCAGGGGACTGCATGTGTTCAGAGCTCGCACGATTCACAAGACCGAGCCTGCGAGCTGGAGACTGGTGCGGCTGACCTCGAGACAGAAACATATAGCCTAGTCAACTTTGTAAATAATGTAAATATCGTAGTGATCATATTAGGCCGGCCGAATTAATTCAACTTAATCATCTTATTGTGGAACTAAATTCATCAAATAAATATTTTAAAATAACTGAACTCTCCTATCTTTTTCCGCCTGGAACTCGATCCCGTACCACGCAATATCCAACAGTAATTTTATTTGAACACATTTTATTTCGCTTCATTCGAACCGAAGAAGGCTGAATAAAATAGCCGAAAGCTTCTCGAATCACGGTGTCTTTTTATCATTGTATGTGCAGTTGCAATTCTAGTTTTAACTTTCATTTTTAATCATATATATATATATATATATATATTTGTGCGCTAACATCTCTCGCTCTCAAAATATCACACTTGAAATAGTGTGTTCAACTGTTTAAAATAATTTTGGAATGGCAAAATTTGTAATTTGTGGATGGCGCTGCGTGTTTTCATTATTTTTTGACCCACTTTTCAAAAGTGTCGTACTTGATCGTGCATTTCCACATATTTCATATTAAGCATTGAGGGAAAAAAAGGTTTGACATTCAGGCAGGAAAAAATTGTGAGATCTTGTGAATCAAATTGGGTCCGCCTATCCCACATATGGCACTGCCCAAAGTCACAATTTTGCCTTTATGTATTTTAATTTTCCCTGCCACATGTAATTATGTGTGTTCACATGTGGCATGCCACACGTTTTGGTAAGGATATCATGCATTTATAATCTCCATAACCTCACACTTAAGATAGCACACTGTAAAAAATGATATCGGTGCACAAATTGCCTAATATGTGAATCAACAAGCAAATCATTTCTGTAAGTCACATGGATATTTCTTAATAAGTATATTAAAAATTATCATTGCGTTTCCGTGGATGTTCAATAGTGGCATAATCAAATATCGGTACAGGTGAGGGGGGGGGGGGTTATTGCAAACAATTGAAGATCAAAACTTGTCGTTTCTCACACACACTCAACAGACTCTACCAGGTTTTTAATTATCGAAAGTAGTTTCCAAAAGCGGAGATACTCATAATTTTCCTGACGTATTTCTTCTGTAGTAGATAGTAGACTCTTTTTTTTTTCTCCACTCAGCAACTGTCGATAGTTCTTTAACAGCCATTATCATTGCCGTCTCTGCGGTCACCAGTTTCCTTTGTGTCATCATTCCCTTAATAATTTGTTTGAGAAAGAGGTAAGACAAAATTTAACACCTTAGTTTAAGGTAAGAATAATGAACCAATACCTCCTATAGTAACGTTAGTTCTACTTACGTAACCGTTTGATCGTAGGTAATAACAATCTTAATACTCACAATACAGATATTAAACTTTTGCAAGGCATGCGTATTTAATTTTAAACCCAACCTCAACCATATTGTTGTTGCTTCTTATACTAAGATCTGGTTTAAAATGTTGTTTTCATGACGCCAAAGTACAACAAACGATGTCAATTGGAGACATTCAGAGTCACAGTCATCATGATTACTGCAATGGTGACCCAAAGTTCGGTCAATTCCTTTAGACGCCAGTGGAACTACTTTCGCCGTTTTCATTATTTATTTGTTTTCTACATCATCATACATGTATTAAAACAGACAGTATTTCCATATAAATAAGCTTATTTGCTTTCCTGATATTTGCAGATAACTGAACTAGAACCGATTACAGTACTTTCCAATTCAGTGCAGATGTGTCGGTCAGGCTATGAGGACCAATATTAGAAACAGTACTAGCAAATCGAACAAGTGAAGACCGTTGAAAAAAGGAAGTTATATTATTAACATAAAAAAATAGAAATGATGGGCCAAGATTTTAACCTTCGGGAACCTCACAAAGAACGTTAGTCAGATAACAGTCCTCATTTTTAAAATGACTACAATGTTTCCTACGAGTCAAATAGGTTTTAAACCATTTGAGTGGGAGTCCTCTATTACCGCAGGGTGAGAGTTTAATAACCAATATATTATGGTCCACGATGTCAAAAGATTTTGACAAGCCTTAAAATGTGCCCATTGAAATTCATTTGCTACACTGCTGTTAAGCTTTTAAGCCCGTAAGCGAAAGCAATTTCGGTGAAGTGATCTAGAGGGCAATCATATTGGCAACGTGGGAGGGTTTGTCCTTAGTTTTAGACGATAGAATGAGCACCATGCATTGGAATGATGGAAAGGATCTCGTTTTAATAACCAAAGTATGTTTTGGGTCCACCACATTTATATAACTTCTAATGAAAATTGCAAATTTGACGTAATTTCCCTTGTAATTTGTCTTCTTCACATGTTTCGTCGTGTAGGAAACTCAGGCGAAAACGGGAATCTAAGGAAGTAAGTATGTAAATAAACCTCCAATAATCTGTGTTATTCATGTAAAGGTTTTCAGTCTGATGGTTGAGTCATTTTTCCATGCAAGAGTCCATGAAATATAATAACTTAAAACCTAAGTTTACTTTGATAAGAAATTCAGCTTGCTTTAAGTAAATTTAATAACCAAGATTTAAAGTGCCAGACATTATGCGGATAGCCATTCGTTCATCAAATATTTTGAAAAATCTCCACAAGATCTCATGGTCGTATAGTGAGGGTATTCATACTTGTTTATTGCATCAAATTTAAAGCATTTTTCATACGTTTTTTGTGTTCATGCTGTTGCTTTCTCCTTATTGCATATCTCTCAGTAAAACTACTTGTCAGTTTTGATGAGCTCATTAAACAAACGTTTTGCTTTGCAGAGATCTCAAATGTTTCAGTAAATAAAATGGATGTCAAAATGTCTTAGAAAATATTCTCTGAAGAAGTACCAAAGTCTCTTTTTCCGAAGTTATCTATCCATCTTGTTAAAAACGGTTAAATCATCTAATCTTCAATGGTTAATTAAATATTTCAATCCACGTGGAGTAAATTTCATATTTAGTATGTCACTGTGCTCATCAGGGCTTAATGAGATGTGGACAACCTATCATGAATAAAAGGGGCACTATATTCCATTTTCTTTTCCGTCAGAATTAAAATCTCAGCATCTTGGCTTCTTAGTTTTGAAGAGGACAGCTTTGCAGTAATTTTTGAAGTTTCAAAAGTTGTCTTCAAACCACTTAAGATTGCACTTAATAGGGATCTGGAAGCAAGATTTTGCCCCAAAACACATGTAACTTTGGCCAAGGGCACTATCAATTTGGACGTGGGGTTGGCAGTAATATTTCTCTTTCCCTAGTTTAAGTTTAGGGAGGAATCCCTGTATTTGGATGCGTTATGTTGACTGAGAAGATGGTACGTATTGTTTTTGCGGGAGGTCAAAGGTATCTAACGTCACCAGGACTCAAACTTGAATGAATTTCTCAAGGGAAGGAAACATGGATAGATTTTATATTTGATTCAGTATGTGGATGTGTAATTGTGAGGAGGTGGTCCCTATTGTTTTTAATGGCGGTCAAAGGACATTTGGGGTCACTTGCGTTCAAACTAAGAAAACTTTTTATCAAAATATCATCTTAAGGTAAGGAACTTGGATATGTTCTTATTTCGTGTGTGCATGTGTTATGGTAGGATGATGGTCCCTGCTATTTGTAGTGGTCAAAGTTCATCTGGGAAACACATTTTGGGTCACTTGAGTTCGAACCCAGAAAACAGAATCTACTGATATTGTGTATGGTCCGGTGCTCAGCATAAGCAATCGCGTAAGAAAACAAATCAATGAGTTACAACTGAAACCATGCCGAAACCGGCTATATTTAAACCAATTGTTTAGAAACCGGGCCGTAAAACTCCTTATAACCTAACCTCTGTGGTGTATATCAAGGTCGTCATCTTAGATTAGGTGATTACTTCAATTGGGAAGGTCAACTGGACACACATGAAATTACTTTAAAATACTTTGAAAGTGCCAAGAACTTTTGATATGTTAAACTTTTCATCACCCAAAAGCTGTAACAGCAAACCAACCCTAAAGCGTCCTTTCATGAGACGTAAGTCTAACCCTTTTGGCGAATATCATTCGTCTGGGTATTGTTGGACAGAAAGGACGGTTAGTCTACACATAGTCTCGATCTAAAATGAAAGAAGGGCGGTTACTGAAGGAAGACAATATTCAAAACGTTCAATAATTACTTTTATACAGGAAACAAGAATATAACTTCTGAGGTACCATTGCCTCTTGTAAAATTTTATTGATATTTCCTACACAGTATCACTTAGAAGTTTTATAATATATCGAGTGCACATAAAGACATATGTTTTCAGCTCTATCTGACTATCCGCCCATCTATCAAGTCTGTTCACAATTTGGGTGAAAGTTTGGGCACAGTTGTCGAGGAGTTGTAATGAAACTTGGACCCATCGGTTACTGGACAAAGGGTTACATATTGTGTTGGAAAAGTTGTGGTCAAAGTTAATCTAGATGTTTTTAGTGGCTGTTTTGTGAATATTTTTTAAAAGAGTCACTCCTCACACAATAAGTCCTCAATGTCCTTGAAAGTTAGGAATATCATTCCTTTTGTAGTGTTAGTTGAGTGTGATATGTAGACCTGTTTATCCAAGGTCATTCGAAGTCAAAAGGTACGCCAATTTTTGACGTTATGCTATTGGTTTGCGCCTGTAAGACCAATAGTTACCAAACATGGCATGTTTAGTTCCCTTTTGAAAGGCTTCCAGCTGGTTTTAAAAATAGGTTAGCGGTCTTTGGAGGGTCATTTGAGGTCATAGGTGTAATTATTTTGAAATTTTATTTATTCCTAGATGCTGATTACAATTTATAATCAAAGATTTATAATCAATTCCAGAAGTTCTTGCTCGTAAATCAGTTTGGTAAACTTTCAGGGCTCCGGAAATGACAAAATCGGATATGTGGCTCGGTTCGTCAAGAGACACTGGCAGCTACAGTATTTTTTATAATTATTGTTTTTCATGATATTCCAACGTTTGTCTCTTGATTTTGATTTTTTTTTTAGGAAAAAACAACCAAGTTCGTGAAACTTTTGAAATGTCATCGCATAGCCCCAGTTCGTAGGCCGTAGATAATATAATTGAGCAACAACAACGCTCAGTCGTCGTGCAACCCGATACGCAGATTTGCCAATACAGGGAGTGCAGATTCTTCAGTAAACCCCCAAATTTTTAAATGACCCTACAGGAAACCCACAGTCCAAAAATTTGCGATACAAGCTCCATTTCTACAAATATTAAATTACGTTCCTAACATAGTGGTTTTCATATTTCAAAGAAAAAATGAAACATTTGGCTTTTCACCCTTTTACCCTGAAAGGATATTTACCCCCTGCTGTTTAGCTACTACTGACCAGCCCGAGAAATGCCATTTCCACTTGTCTGAGGAGTCGCGATTTTTCCAAATTTTCTGTAGTCTCCGAGCTAACTGAAGATAGTCTCCCAGGGTTAAATTCCATTTGAAACCATTCGCGAATGGTCTGAATGGTTCCGAATGGTATTTTTCACACTGTATTTTTGGACAGTTCTGAATGGTTCTGAATGGTCCTGAATGGTCCCGAATGGTTCGATTTGCAAATGGTCTGCGAATGGTCTGGTGCGCAAATGGTTTTTAACTGGTCCCAAATGGTGTTGAATGGTACCATTTGCAAATAGTCTTCAAATGGTCTGGCATGCAAATGGTTTTTGAATGTAATGACTAGAACCATTCACAAATGGTTTGTGAATGGTTCATCATGTTATGCATCTCAACAGTTTCAAATAATTTAAACAGGAAACCACCCACAAATGGTCTGCAATGGTTTCTATGTGCAAGTTTGAGATGGAAAATACTGTACAGTTGCTGTAAAACCAAAATTAATTAAAACAATGTAAGAATTTAAATATACTGTAGTAGCAACAGGGTGTACATTTATTATCCCCGGATGGCATTCTGTTAAGCTTACAGAACAGTAATAATGGATTGCACATCATGCAGAGCTGGCAACTCAGTTGAAGGATATTACATGTAATGGGTGAGATCTGATACTTACAAGGTAAATGAAGAACAAAATAAATAGTCCATATGAGTACAACTTCACTCAAATTCAATAGTCAATTGATACTTGGCAAGTTTGTTACAAACTTAAACGCATGTGAAAACAGTTCATGGTGTCCAAAATCATGTAATACGCACTCATATGCACACACAATATAGACAAAAAATATAGCTCGTTGTAATTCAAATGTAGGGTACATCTTTCAATAAACAGAAGGAATGAAAAAAATCACACTGGAGGGTTTCTTTCCAAGGAAGAAAAAGTACAAAAATTATCGACGAGAATGTTTTGTCCATAGTAAAAAAAAAAAAAAAATCTGACTTTCAAATTAAAATCAAAATTCGGTCAAAATATTAAAATGGTCCACCAAGTAATTTATCCTGTAACTTTAAGCACCAGTTATTTCACATTTGCAGTTTAAATAATAGGGATTTCCATGGTAAAATGCATTTCATGAAAAATCATAGAGTAGGCTTCAGTTTTCTCACATTTCCCACATAAAACAAACTTTGGTAACTGTTTGGTCCATGAAAAACTATTTTCATGGTTATTCAAGTTGAAAAAGTAAGATGTTTTAACACAATTCAATGCCTTTAGAGGTTGCACACAGGGCACATGAAAGGTCCACGAAGGGGAAAATTTATTTTGTTTCCAAATCCAGTGGCTGTATTCTTTGTCCGATTCTCCCATTTACTCCTGAGTAAAGGAAATATTCCACACCAAGGATTCAACACTTCTTAATTACATCATCCTGACAGTTTAAACAATACCGTTCAATTTATCAGATTACCACAAATGAGGCACAAAAACTAGGACACCAGCATTTCCTTTGTAAACTGGTACTGGTCCATAGCCATCTGTAGCAAATATCTTTTTGAGTGTTGTGGTCAATTCAAAGATGCCTCTCATAAGTTGTCCTGTAACTGCTTTACAGTATCTGCTTCAACACTTTTCTGTAGTTCTCCAACCTCAGGACTCATTCTCACTCCACAGCAAGAACATCAAAAGGTACAGTAGCCTGCCTGCATGTAATGGATATGTTATAATTCAACAATCAGGACTGCTCATATTATGTGATAACGAAAACAGGCTTTGTAGTTTCAAACAAGAAAATCGCTATTCAAAAGGAAGCAGGCCATAAAAGGTGACCAGTACATTGGTGTCACAGTTCAATAGCAGGAAAACTTGTTCAGTCCATGGCTCCATGTATGCAGTACAATTTCCTCACTCACTAAAATGATTATGTTTGACTCTGCTACATGCTACACAGCAGTCCAGACATCAATGAAAAGTGTTTAAGACACTGAAAAATAACTCCATCGCTGTGCAGGGCAAGCAGGAGACAGTTTCACTATGATGTCATTCTGTTTGGGAAATGAAAAATAAAATTTTTAAAGTATATAAAAAGTTGTACAACAAAATTGGTTTTAAAGGGTAAAATGTTCTTGATAAAAGAAAACTTAAGCTTTTAAGGTCAAGAACAGCCCCCCCCCCCCCAATTTTTTTTAAAAGAAACAGCTAAGCATCACAATTTTGTTCTTATCTTCACTGTATCTTTCATCATATTTTTTTAGACTTCAATATTGCATATTCTGGGCAAACCAAGCAGTAAATTTCATATTTGAAGAGAAACAATGTTGTCACATAACTCTTAACAGTCAATCATGGAACAAGACAGTCTACTACACTACTTCAAGTTGGGGTGACTGCTTTTGTGTTTTTAAAGACGGTGTCTCTGTTTGTTTGGGACTGTGATATAAGCCTAGGCCTTCAGTCAAATTTTGCTAGAGGCCATGTATGGAGACTTAGTTGAATTCAAAAACTAATTACTTATCATACGCACACAAATAAATATAGGCCTAGGCCTGCAACAAATTGTGTACCTGTTTATTATTTAGGCCCGATGCTACAGAAGTTTACTTACAGATAAAGATGGAAACATGCAAAAAGCAACTCCTTTTCCATCATGTTATTTTTGAGTCAGCACCCAAAAGGAAAGAGGCAGTCTTCATAACCAACCTTCACCCCCCCCCCCCACCCCCAAAAGAAAAGAAAAAAAAACATTTTACTCCAACTTTAAATTTTACCATGATCTGGGGTCAACTATTTTGAGTATGACTAGGCTGAGGCCAGTAATAGGCCTATGACTTTTCAAAACCCTAAATTTGGTTAATGAACATGGATCCAATAAAATTAAGCTTGGTTGTCTTTGTAGAGGGTTTTGCGTGTATTATTAGCATATAATATGTCCATTCCTCTTCTCCTTGTAGGCTATAAAATGTCCACCCCCCCCCCCTAGTAAAACGGTCTGCTTCATAAATTAACGTTAGTCTTTGTATACTACTACAGTATTAAGTTAGTGCTACAATTTGTCTTGTGGAACCGCTACTATAAACATTAGGCCTGACTGTTAACACAGCAGCACTCATTAATTGATGCAGCCTTTGGCTCTTAATTTTCACTAACATTTGTTCATTGCTTATTGGTCTCTCTGGTGCAATAGTTTAAAATCATGTTCCTTTACTTACTGTGCTTCAGCATTTCATGAAAGTCCTCTAAGGAAAGCAGTTTTGCCCTTTCACTTCACGTTTCTTGAATTCACGACACCTGCACACCACTGCATACACTCCCTGTAGTGTAAGTACAATAGCTCTTGTACTAGCTGTGCCCGCGCCTATTTTGTTACATTGTACTGTACATGTGATATACACATGGGTGTACAGCATCTGTGAGCTTTGTATGGTGCAGTGCCAAGCAGTGCCAAGCTATTACGTAATAGCTCCATTCGAACAAGCATTGCATTGTGCTTTGATCCTGTTCAGTGCCACGGTTATCGTAAGGATGAGCAACTTGAAAGGCAACACAGATATGCATCAGCATGATGGGGTGGGGAGGGAGATTGGAATTGCGTATGGAGAAAATGGAGAGAAGAAATGAGTACAATAATTGAGGAGGTTGTGCCTCTGGACTGTAGATGATACCAGGCTGCAAAGCTACAACTACAAAATTTCAAAGTGTTGTTGGGGTATACGAGGATATCAAGTACGGGCTAAGAAAGTGCCAGAAAGTGGAGTGGGGAAGGGAGTCAAGAGGTCTCGGGCGTGGGTCGGGTATTTGAATGGCAAGAAGAATTTCCTATTCCAGCTGATATCCGTGCTATGCATTACAGTACCTCTGTGTATCCTTTCCAAGGTGGGGGGGGGGGGTATACTGTTAGGGAAAAGTGAAGCTAAAATTTTCAGGGAAATCCAGGGGTGCGGATGTTGCCTACTCGAGTTGCTATGGACGGCTTTACTGTAACCACCAATTCATTTGATCCCCACAAAATTTAATAAGTGTGCCCCGCCCCTCCAAAATTCCTATAAGTAAAATATGCCTGGGGAAATTATCAGGGAAATATTCAGACTGAGAAGAATCTAAACTGGTTTAGTTTAATACAAAGTTTCTTACTTTCCTGTCTACACCTTCAATTGTACCTGTGTACAAATTGTGAGAGATGTATCAAATCCAGTTGGTTATAACTTATTTGTTTCATTGAGCTTTACATCCTTTCAAATGAATTTGCAACAGGTTGGCTTCCACCAACAGACAACTTTACCATTTCCACCATGCATGTACATGCATGTTGAACTAGACATGTTCCATTGATGTACATAATATAAACCATTCACAAAATGGTTTCCAGTTTGAACCATTTGGAACCATTTGCGAACACCAAAACCATTCGTGAACCATTTGTATTCCATTCAGGTATGCGATCAGAAAACCATTCAGATGTACATTTATATTCATATACCATTTGAAATCCATTTGAGACCATTCAGGTCCATTCGTGTCCATTCAGAACCATTCGGAACCATACAACTTTTCCAAATGGTTTCGAATGGAATTTAACCCTGGGCTGTCATGCAAAACTTCATCATTTCAGGCCGGGAATTGCTTGCTTACCGTATCCAAACGCTCTGATAAATCTACTGCATCATCAATCTTTCAAACCTGTCAGTTGAGTAGTCTATGTAGATGGATTCTTTAGACCTGAAGTGTCAAAATGTTAACAGTTTTTCTCAATTTGTACAGGGCATAGATATACTGGAATTGCTTTATCGTGAAGTATGGTTGGCTTTTTCAGTGAACAGTTTCATTTGAAGTTGGAGTTATTGCTCATATTTTTATTATCTAAATAAATAATATGAGTATTGAAATTTTGCCACCCTAGCCGGTTGCTTACTGTCGCTAAGCATTAATTTTAGCATGACCATAGGGAGGTTTTACATTTTTATCATAAAATTTCGTAGCTCTGTGGCCTGCTATAATTATTTGGTAGTCAGAGTTTGAACTTGATAATCTAATAAGTTTACAACTAGTTTGCTGAAAACATTTAGAAAGTGGTAACTAGTTGCGCAAAAGAAAACGGATCATTTCAGCCCTCTGTTTAATCCCCATTTACCCTCATTATTCATTGGTGTGTGTATTAATTCTGCTTATCTTGTCTTTGGTTTCATACTTCTGCTAATTCAAGAATAAGGTGAATGTAGATGATCTTGTCTTGTCTGACGAAGATATTTGCCTACCCATAGTCTTGCGATTGGGAAGTTTATTTACAGTGATTGAGTTTTTAAACAGGATGTTAGTTCTGTACTTTCAAAAGTTGTGTTCTTCACCAGCAGGTTTTAATGAGATTATAAGGGATTATTACGGAGGGTGGAGTTAAAAAAAGGAGCAAAAAAAGGCTGAAAGGCAGAAGGAAAACTAGTTTTGTAAGAACTGGTTGGAAGCAGCTTTAGTTTATCAGACCCCCTTCTAGCTGGATACTTGTTTGTTAACAATAATTATATTGTTACTTAGAATAAGAAACAGTTTCATTTTTCGATTTGTTGTATTCGATAACCATGTCACTTTTCGCGCATACAATGTACAGTACCAGGATATATTACAAATCTCTGCTATAAATATATGAATTTTACCACACTACAACAACTTACCCTACAGTACCTGTGCTTTATATATGTGATATAGGGAGTTCAATATTCCATTTTCATGCCTGGTCCTGTACCTGATCATCAAAACAATGTTTTCCTTTTTCTGTTGTATTATTAAAAACTAACATGCATAGCTCCACTTTTCAAGATAACCATTGATCATTCGAGAAAGTGTTGAGACTCTGCAGCCAATGGGCAGAGAGTTGTGACCCAGTCTGTTAACTCTACTCCGTGGGCTTATAATCCAATGTTTCGTTGGGAGTCTTAATCCGTTTAGTGATAAAGATGCAACTCAGATACGCTTCAGTTTTCCTACAATCTTCTTTAGTTTACTTACAGGGAAAGTAAAATCTTAAACAAATCCTCAAATTTTCCAATAAACCAAATAAAAAGGCTTACCTTTGGTGTTAGGTCCAGATTGTCACATTTTGAGAAGGGAAAGTAACTAAGCCGATTTTGGCGATCTCGACAATCTGCTTTATAGTTTCTTAAATAATATGAAGGGCGGTCAGAATGGTGTCAAAGTTAGTCGCAGGCGGCTCACTTGACTTAAGCGCTTTTCGGATGAAAACAGTTCACTAGCCGGTTTTGCTTCCTTGATTCAAAAAGTTAATACCCCAAATTATCCATTTCAACAAGAGAATTCATCCTCTTGACGTTTTACCAAATTTCCTATTTTTCTCCCAATATTTCTTGAAATTTGTAAATGCTAAAGGGAGCAGGAAACAAAGTTTCGTGATATTTTCCAATTCAAATGGATAGCTTTGCTTCCTACCATAAAATATATATTTCCCAAAAGAGCTGCAGTCGCCTTGACTATAAAGTTCAAGAGCAGTCCCCAAAAATTATTTTGAAGCAACAGCTAAATGTCACAATTTTCTTCCCATTTTTCTTCAAAGCATCTTCCATCGTATTTATGACTTTCTTGTTACATATTCAAGGTAGACCAAGCGGTTACTTCTAGTAAATTTCAAATTTTAGGAGACAAATTTTGTCAATGGCTCTCAGCAGCCAATCATAATACAGGACTGTTTACTACAATACTTCAAGTTGGCGTGACTGCTCCTACCTGTAAAAGCTTCAGACTAGCGTCATCTACAACGAAATGACGTTTTCTGTGTCTAAACAGCTTCAAGAGCAGTGTCAAATAATGTTACGTCAAATTGCGAGATGTCAAGAGCAACGCAGGAGGTGACGTCTTTACTTTGTAGATTAGGAAGGTTTCGTGCGCTACTATAGCCAATTTTCATTTGAACCCCAAGTTTTTCATTCTCCGTTTAAAGAACAATTCCTTCATAAAATTCTAACTTTTCTGAAGTATAAGCTTCTAATTTTCAATTATTTTACTGATAAAATATGCAGAAAATTTTCGGAACTTTTGGAGGGTCTCGATTCATCTACTTAAATAGTTACTTAATGAAATGTAGCAAATTCCGATAACTTAAAATCCCGTCCTGTACCTGTTTGGGCGGGTGTTGTGGCTGAGTTTATGAAGGATGTTAACTTTCAGTATGTGTCTCCGTGACTTCTGAAGGCTCAGCGCAACGTCCGTGGCTGTGGGGGCGGGTATAGTGGCGTACCTTATCATTGATGTTTATTTCGAATGGATTGCTTCGATTTAGTGGCTCATTTAACATTTGAATAGTAAAAAATTTAAATCATATTAAGTGCAACAATACCTAAAGTGAGTAGAGCTCATGTTCGTAAGTGAACACCTAGACAATAAGATAGTAATTTCTCAAAGGTTCCCTCGACTTCCTGTAGCAAAAATCAATACTACCAAAAGAATTTTGCTTCCTGGAGTAGACATCTTCCCGAAGGATTACAAAATTAAGTAATCATCCTCTCTCAACCTTCAGACCTCTGCTCCAGTAATATCATTCCTTCCTAACAAAAATAGTTTCTGCATTTGGTTGGGGACCTTTTGGAAATAGAAAACTAGGTAAAGTTGTAAACATGTTCCTTTCTTCTGTCGTTTTAGTTCTATAGCACATTTCTTGAAATATGTCTACGTTCACTTTGGACAACTTACGTTACTAACATTTACAACTATACAAAAACTTAATGCTGCATAGACTCTTAAAATTATTCTTTCACTTTTAGCCAAAACCCGAACCCGATGGGGTAACTTAATTTTAATCGTGCATTATACCGATACTCATGTAATCTATGAAAACCCTTTTAGTTCTTCCCAAACATCAGTACATCTCTAAACATTGATGATTTCTTCTTTAAAAAAATCTTTTACGCATAATTTTAACTTGTCGTGTCTAATCAGAACTGTACTGACATCCCCCTCATATAAGCCAATGCAACTTTAGAATCAATTTTCAAAGTCTTTATATCTAATAATCGACAAACAATGCAACAGTGAACTTCGTGAAGTGTCCTTTCATGTAAGCATATCCTCTTTGGGGAATAGATTTCACCTGGGGATAGTTCTGGAGCGTCGCCTTCTAGAGCGTGTTGTTATAACGACCTCCAGACTCGATTGGAAATGAAAGAAGGCAGATTTCTGAGGAAAGACAACATTTAAAAATATTCATGATCTATTTTAACTAAGAAAAGACACTCAGCACAAGGCTTCGGAAATACCATTGATTCTATACAATTGATTCTGAAATATAAAATCCTTAATCTTTCCCACATACACTGTTAAAAATTTCTCTGAAAAATTTACATAATTTTTATCGCAATTTTTTTTCCAACCAAATAATGTGTTTTTTTACAGCCAGACTGTAATCATGAAAAAACATTAAGTGTTTGTTTTTTCTTTACAGTTTTTGCATGTAAATTAGTTTGCAAATGTCTACTGTAAAATCGAATTACAGAATTGTTCTGTTTTTTTTTAACCTTAATTTTATGTGAATTTACAGCCTACTGTTTTCATTCTCGGCGTTTTAATATTTATTATAATATCCCTTTTTTCCTTTCATATGTTATTACGTAACATACACTTCACCATTACGAAGATCAGGTATTTGCTTATCAACGTAATGTGTCGTTACGAAGTTATTTTCAATCAAAACACAATGAGGATACTTTGTTGTCAAATTGTTGTCAAGTAGACTGTTATCTCTAGGAACTTTGTAATTGGAAAGTCACATTTTTTGTACAATATAATAATTGTTTTTAAAATAAATATGACAAAGAATGCAAATACATTGGTTGCAAACATTTCCAGACAAGGTAAACCATAAGTTTATCACTTCCTGATCAAAAAACGCCAAAAAAGATATTATTCAAAGCAACAGCAATCCTTTTGTTAGGAAAATGCCTACAAATTAAGCTCCACCCATTTATGCAAAATGAGATATACGTCATAAAGTGGTAAATTTACAGACTCTTTCAAGTAAATTTGTGAAACGTTTTTAATTCGATCAAGTGCATGAGCGCCTGTGGCGATGAGTTGACATCATTATACCAATTGTCAGTATAATAAATGTAAGTTAATTTTCAAATAGGGCCATAAATTTGCCAAAAATGTTTTCTTTTTTAACTGAAACTTCGCAGAACAATGCATGTTATATATTGAAAATTTTCTGGCTATTTCTTATTTGTTTGTTTGTTTGTTTGTTTGGGCTTATTTTTGTTTCTTTTTCAGCTTAAAAATAAAATGAATGTTTGTTAAATGACAGTATATTTATGTGAAATCAGAAAAATACAAAATACTGTTAAAATTTCTGTACATTTACAGAAAAAGTTTTACAAAGCAGTAAAATTTGGTTAAAAAAGCAGACAGAAATGGTTTTTCAAATAAACAGAAAATACATGTTAAACAACCTTTTTTTATTGTAGAAATACAAAGTGTCTGTAAAGATACAGAAAATCTCTATTAAAAGTAAAATACAAAAAGTTTAAGTTAAAAAAAGTCTGTAAATTTACAGAAATTTTTAACAGTGTAATATCCAGCAAATATAGGCTATGCTTTTGCGTAACAATTTTCTAGCTCTCTTACTTGTGCTCTTAAACGCGTCCCACATGGAACATCGGATAGGACATTTAGGACCTTTAAGAAATAGAAAATGAAGTAAAGGTGTTGACATTTTCTCTTCTTTTCATTGTTTTTAATACTATACCACATACCTTGTAATATGTCTACGCTCACTTTTGTACAATTTCCGTAACTAAACATTTACACCTGTGCAATAACTAATTGCTGCTTCAACTGTAAAATTTATTATTCCTTTTTATAGTTACCGCACCATGAAGAGGTAAGTTTATTCTAATTGTGCATTCTACCGATAATCATATAATCTATGAAAATTCTTTTAGTTCTTCTCCCACATGTAAACATCTTTGTGCAGACATTTTCCCATAATTTTAACCTGTCGTGTTTCATCAGAAATGCATATACACCTACAGATACTAACCTATGCAATGTAAGAATCAGTTTTCCCTGGCGCATTATAACTAATTAGGTGACTAATTAGGTGACTAAGACAAACTTAAAGTATCAACGAATTAACATACGTTGAACTGTTTACCGCCCAAAGTTGCAACAAGCAATGTCACAGTGTAGTGAGACGTTATTCCATCTCTTTTCGGGAATAGAGTTGTGCATAGAAAGGGACTTGGCCTCCGAGAGGGTGGAGGTGTGACACCCATCAGGAAGGACGGTTAGTCGGCACACATACCAGATCGGAAATGAAAGGAAGGAGATTACTTAGAGAAGAAAATATTCAAAATGTGAAATTTGTATTTTAACTGAGAAAAGACGCCTCGCACAAGGCTTCCTAAATACCATTGCCTCGGGCATATCTTCGATTCTGAACTATGAAAATCCTGAATCTTTCCCAAGTAGTATCGAGCAAATGTAGGTTATACGTTTTGGGTAGCAATTTTCCATTTTTCCTTCACGTGTGCACCTGAACGCATCCTGTTACACATACACCATTGGATTGGATATTATAGGACCTTTTGTAAACAGAAAACAAAGAAAGTTGTCAACATTTTCTCTTCTTCTCGTTGTTTTAATTCTAAAGCACATACGTTGTACTATGTCTCCGCTCACTCATGATTATACCATTTACGTTGCCTTTTTTAAACATGTAAACTTCAAAAAAAGGCAAAAATCTAAAAGATTGCCTTGTAAAAGCAAGGCTAGAGAGTACGGAAAAGTAAAAAGGTAAAATGATACTTTCCTTATTGCTCTATTACTAGAAGCAAGAATATTTCAACCAAGGTCGCGCACGACGGCCTGCTACTGATGAAGCTGCGCCATTCATATATAGTGAATGAGCAAGACAGCAGAAACCGGTCTAGCTTGGTCATAAGAACCAACTTTAAAAATATTCACACCCGACAAAAAAATAAAAGTCAACAAATCTTTCGCATGAAATCACGATCGATGATTTCGGGCCTTTCCTAAAAAATGTGCAAGGTTCACCGACTGATTGTAACGTCAGATAGTGGCACCGCCTACCCTTCTCTTACTATTTTTTTCCAACCAAATAATGTTTTTTTTACAGCCAGACTGTAATCATGAAAAAACATTAAGTGTTTGTTTTTTCATTACAGTTTTTGCATGTAAATTAGTTTACAAATGTCTACTGTAAAATCGAATTACAGAATTGCTCTTTTTTTTTTAAACTTAATTTTATGTTTACAGCCTACTGTTTTCATTCTCGGCGTTTTAACATTTATTATAATATCGCTTTTTCCCTTTCATATGTTATTACGTAACATACACTTCACCATTACGTAGATCAGGTATTTGCTTATCAACGTAATGTGTCGTTACGAAGTTGTATTCAATCAAAACCCAATGAGGATGATTTGTTGTCAAATTGTTGTCAAGTAGACTGTTATCTCTAGGAACTTTGTAATTGGAAAGTCACATTTTTTGTACAATATAATAATTGTTTTTAAAATAAATATGACAAAGAATGCAAATACATTGGTTGCAAACATTTCCAGACAAGGTAAACAATAAGTTTATCACTTCCTGATCAAAAAACGCCAAAAAGATATTATTCAAAGCAACAGCAATCCTTTTGTTAGGAAAATGCCTACAAATTAAGCTCCACCCATTTATGCAAAATGAGATATACGTCATAAAGTGGTAAATTTACAGACTCTTTCAAGTAAATTTGTGAAACGTTTTTAATTCGATCAAGTGCATGAGCGCCTGTGGCGATGAGTTGACATCATTATACCAATTGTCAGTATAATAAATGTAAGTTAATTTTCAAATAGGGCCATAAATTTGCCAAAAATGTTTTCTTTTTTAACTGAAACTTCGCAGAACAATGCATGTTATATATTGAAAATTTTCTGGCTATTTCTTATTTGTTTGTTTGTTTGTTTGTTTGGGCTTATTTTTGTTTCTTTTTCAGCTTAAAAATAAAATGAATGTTTGTTAAATGACAGTATATTTATGTGAAATCAGAAAAATACAAAATACTGTTAAAATTTCTGTACATTTACAGAAAAAGTTTTACAAAGCAGTAAAATTTGGTTAAAAAGCAGACAGAAATGGTTTTTCAAATAAACAGAAAATACATGTTAAACAACCTTTTTTATTGTAGAAATACAAAGTGTCTGTAAAGATACAGAAAATCTCTATTAAAAGTAAAATACAAAAAGTTTAAGTTAAAAAAGTCTGTAAATTTACAGAAATTTTTAACAGTGTAATATCCAGCAAATATAGGCTATGCTTTTGCGTAACAATTTTCTAGCTCTCTTACTTGTGCTCTTAAACGCGTCCCACATGGAACATCGGATAGGACATTTAGGACCTTTAAGAAATAGAAAATGAAGTAAAGGTGTTGACATTTTCTCTTCTTTTCATTGTTTTTAATACTATACCACATACCTTGTAATATGTCTACGCTCACTTTTGTACAATTTCCGTAACTAAACATTTACACCTGTGCAATAACTAATTGCTGCTTCAACTGTAAAATTTATTATTCCTTTTTATAGTTACCGCACCATGAAGAGGTAAGTTTATTCTAATTGTGCATTCTACCGATAATCATATAATCTATGAAAATTCTTTTAGTTCTTCTCCCACATGTAAACATCTTTGTGCAGACATTTTCCCATAATTTTAACCTGTCGTGTTTCATCAGAAATGCATATACACCTACAGATACTAACCTATGCAATGTAAGAATCAGTTTTCCTGGCGCATTATAACTAATTAGGTGACTAATTAGGTGACTAAGACAAACTTAAAGTATCAACGAATTAACATACGTTGAACTGTTTACCGCCCAAAGTTGCAACAAGCAATGTCACAGTGTAGTGAGACGTTATTCCATCTCTTTTCGGGAATAGAGTTGTGCATAGAAAGGGACTTGGCCTCCGAGAGGGTGGAGGTGTGACACCCATCAGGAAGGACGGTTAGTCGGCACACATACCAGATCGGAAATGAAAGGAAGGAGATTACTTAGAGAAGAAAATATTCAAAATGTGAAATTTGTATTTTAACTGAGAAAAGACGCCTCGCACAAGGCTTCCTAAATACCATTGCCTCGGGCATATCTTCGATTCTGAACTATGAAAATCCTGAATCTTTCCCAAGTAGTATCGAGCAAATGTAGGTTATACGTTTTGGGTAGCAATTTTCCATTTTTCCTTCACGTGTGCACCTGAACGCATCCTGTTACACATACACCACTGGATTGGATATTATAGAACCTTTTGTAAACAGAAAACAAAGAAAGTTGTCAACATTTTCTCTTCTTCTCGTTGTTTTAATTCTAAAGCACATACGTTGTACTATGTCTCCGCTCACTCATGATTCTACCATTTACGTTGCCTTTTTTAAACATGTAAACTTCAAAAAAAGGCAAAAATCTAAAAGATTGCCTTGTAAAAGCAAGGCTAGAGAGTACGGAAAAGTAAAAAGGTAAAATGATACTTTCCTTATTGCTCTATTACTAGAAGCAAGAATATTTCAACCAAGGTCGCGCACGACGGCCTGCTACTGATGAAGCTGCGCCATTCATATATAGTGAATGAGCAAGACAGCAGAAACCGGTCTAGCTTGGTCATAAGAACCAACTTTAAAAATATTCACACCCGACAAAAAAATAAAAGTCAACAAATCTTTCGCATGAAATCACGATCGATGATTTCGGGTCTTTCCTAAAAAATGTGCAAGGTTCACCGACTGATTGTAACGTCAGATAGTGGCACCGCCTACCCTTCTCTTACTATTTTTTTCCAACCAAATAATGTTTTTTTTACAGCCAGACTGTAATCATGAAAAAACATTAAGTGTTTGTTTTTCATTACAGTTTTTGCATGTAAATTAGTTTACAAATGTCTACTGTAAAATCGAATTACAGAATTGCTCTTTTTTTTTTTAAACTTAATTTTATGTTTACAGCCTACTGTTTTCATTCTCGGCGTTTTAACATTTATTATAATATCGCTTTTTCCCTTTCATATGTTATTACGTAACATACACTTCACCATTACGTAGATCAGGTATTTGCTTATCAACGTAATGTGTCGTTACGAAGTTGTATTCAATCAAAACACAATGAGGATGATTTGTTGTCAAATTGTTGTCAAGTAGACTGTTATCTCTAGGAACTTTGTAATTGGAAAGTCACATTTTTTGTACAATATAATAATTGTTTTTAAAATAAATATGACAAAGAATGCAAATACATTGGTTGCAAACATTTCCAGACAAGGTAAACAATAAGTTTATCACTTCCTGATCAAAAAACGCCAAAAAAGATATTATTCAAAGCAACAGCAATCCTTTTGTTAGGAAAATGCCTACAAATTAAGCTCCACCCATTTATGCAAAATGAGATATACGTCATAAAGTGGTAAATTTACAGACTCTTTCAAGTAAATTTGTGAAACGTTTTTAATTCGATCAAGTGCATGAGCGCCTGTGGCGATGAGTTGACATCATTATACCAATTGTCAGTATAATAAATGTAAGTTAATTTTCAAATAGGGCCATAAATTTGCCAAAAATGTTTTCTTTTTTAACTGAAACTTCGCAGAACGATGCATGTTATATATTGAAAATTTTCTGGCTATTTCTTATTTGTTTGTTTGTTTGGGCTTATTTTTGTTTCTTTTTCAGCTTAAAAATAAAATGAATGTTTGTTAAATGACAGTATATTTATGTGAAATCAGAAAAATACAAAATACTGTTAAAATTTCTGTACATTTACAGAAAAAGTTTTACAAAGCAGTAAAATTTGGTTAAAAAAGCAGACAGAAATGGTTTTTCAAATAAACAGAAAATACATGTTAAACAACCTTTTTTATTGTAGAAATACAAAGTGTCTGTAAAGATACAGAAAATCTCTATTAAAAGTAAAATACAAAAAGTTTAAGTTAAAAAAAGTCTGTAAATTTACAGAAATTTTTAACAGTGTAATATCCAGCAAATATAGGCTATGCTTTTGCGTAACAATTTTCTAGCTCTCTTACTTGTGCTCTTAAACGCGTCCCACATGGAACATCGGATAGGACATTTAGGACCTTTAAGAAATAGAAAATGAAGTAAAGGTGTTGACATTTTCTCTTCTTTTCATTGTTTTTAATACTATACCACATACCTTGTAATATGTCTACGCTCACTTTTGTACAATTTCCGTAACTAAACATTTACACCTGTGCAATAACTAATTGCTGCTTCAACTGTAAAATTTATTATTCCTTTTTATAGTTACCGCACCATGAAGAGGTAAGTTTATTCTAATTGTGCATTCTACCGATAATCATATAATCTATGAAAATTCTTTTAGTTCTTCTCCCACATGTAAACATCTTTGTGCAGACATTTTCCCATAATTTTAACCTGTCGTGTTTCATCAGAAATGCATATACACCTACAGATACTAACCTATGCAATGTAAGAATCAGTTTTCCCTGGCGCATTATAACTAATTAGGTGACTAATTAGGTGACTAAGACAAACTTAAAGTATCAACGAATTAACATACGTTGAACTGTTTACCGCCCAAAGTTGCAACAAGCAATGTCACAGTGTAGTGAGACGTTATTCCATCTCTTTTCGGGAATAGAGTTGTGCATAGAAAGGGACTTGGCCTCCGAGAGGGTGGAGGTGTGACACCCATCAGGAAGGACGGTTAGTCGGCACACATACCAGATCGGAAATGAAAGGAAGGAGATTACTTAGAGAAGAAAATATTCAAAATGTGAAATTTGTATTTTAACTGAGAAAAGACGCCTCGCACAAGGCTTCCTAAATACCATTGCCTCGGGCATATCTTCGATTCTGAACTATGAAAATCCTGAATCTTTCCCAAGTAGTATCGAGCAAATGTAGGTTATACGTTTTGGGTAGCAATTTTCCATTTTTCCTTCACGTGTGCACCTGAACGCATCCTGTTACACATACACCATTGGATTGGATATTATAGGACCTTTTGTAAACAGAAAACAAAGAAAGTTGTCAACATTTTCTCTTCTTCTCGTTGTTTTAATTCTAAAGCACATACGTTGTACTATGTCTCCGCTCACTCATGATTATACCATTTACGTTGCCTTTTTTAAACATGTAAACTTCAAAAAAAGGCAAAAATCTAAAAGATTGCCTTGTAAAAGCAAGGCTAGAGAGTACGGAAAAGTGAAAAGGTAAAATGATACTTTCCTTATTGCTCTATTACTAGAAGCAAGAATATTTCAACCAAGGTCGCGCACGACGGCCTGCTACTGATGAAGCTGCGCCATTCATATATAGTGAATGAGCAAGACAGCAGAAACCGGTCTAGCTTGGTCATAAGAACCAACTTTAAAAATATTCACACCCGACAAAAAAATAAAAGTCAACAAATCTTTCGCATGAAATCACGATCGATGATTTCGGGCCTTTCCTAAAAAATGTGCAAGGTTCACCGACTGATTGTAACGTCAGATAGTGGCACCGCCTACCCTTCTCTTACTCTTTTTTTCCAACCAAATAATGTTTTTTTTACAGCCAGACTGTAATCATGAAAAAACATTAAGTGTTTGTTTTTTCATTACAGTTTTTGCATGTAAATTAGTTTACAAATGTCTACTGTAAAATCGAATTACAGAATTGCTCTTTTTTTAAACTTAATTTTATGTTTACAGCCTACTGTTTTCATTCTCGGCGTTTTAACATTTATTATAATATCGCTTTTTCCCTTTCATATGTTATTACGTAACATACACTTCACCATTACGTAGATCAGGTATTTGCTTATCAACGTAATGTGTCGTTACGAAGTTGTATTCAATCAAAACCCAATGAGGATGATTTGTTGTCAAATTGTTGTCAAGTAGACTGTTATCTCTAGGAACTTTGTAATTGGAAAGTCACATTTTTTGTACAATATAATAATTGTTTTTAAAATAAATATGACAAAGAATGCAAATACATTGGTTGCAAACATTTCCAGACAAGGTAAACAATAAGTTTATCACTTCCTGATCAAAAAACGCCAAAAAAGATATTATTCAAAGCAACAGCAATCCTTTTGTTAGGAAAATGCCTACAAATTAAGCTCCACCCATTTATGCAAAATGAGATATACGTCATAAAGTGGTAAATTTACAGACTCTTTCGAGTAAATTTGTGAAACGTTTTTAATTCGATCAAGTGCATGAGCGCCTGTGGCGATGAGTTGACATCATTATACCAATTGTCAGTATAATAAATGTAAGTTAATTTTCAAATAGGGCCATAAATTTGCCAAAAATGTTTTCTTTTTTAACTGAAACTTCGCAGAACAATGCATGTTATATATTGAAAATTTTCTGGCTATTTCTTATTTGTTTGTTTGTTTGTTTGTTTGGGCTTATTTTTGTTTCTTTTTCAGCTTAAAAATAAAATGAATGTTTGTTAAATGACAGTATATTTATGTGAAATCAGAAAAATACAAAATACTGTTAAAATTTCTGTACATTTATAGAAAAAGTTTTACAAAGCAGTAAAATTTGGTTAAAAAAGCAGACAGAAATGGTTTTTCAAATAAACAGAAAATACATGTTAAACAACCTTTTTTTATTGTAGAAATACAAAGTGTCTGTAAAGATACAGAAAATCTCTATTAAAAGTAAAATACAAAAAGTTTAAGTTAAAAAAAGTCTGTAAATTTACAGAAATTTTTAACAGTGTAATATCCAGCAAATATAGGCTATGCGTTTGCGTAACAATTTTCTAGCTCTCTTACTTGTGCTCTTAAACGCGTCCCACATGGAACATCGGATAGGACATTTAGGACCTTTAAGAAATAGAAAATGAAGTAAAGGTGTTGACATTTTCTCTTCTTTTCATTGTTTTTAATACTATACCACATACCTTGTAATATGTCTACGCTCACTTTTGTACAATTTCCGTAACTAAACATTTACACCTGTGCAATAACTAATTGCTGCTTCAACTGTAAAATTTATTATTCCTTTTTATAGTTACCGCACCATGAAGAGGTAAGTTTATTCTAATTGTGCATTCTACCGATAATCATATAATCTATGAAAATTCTTTTAGTTCTTCTCCCACATGTAAACATCTTTGTGCAGACATTTTCCCATAATTTTAACCTGTCGTGTTTCATCAGAAATGCATATACACCTACAGATACTAACCTATGCAATGTAAGAATCAGTTTTCCCTGGCGCATTATAACTAATTAGGTGACTAATTAGGTGACTAAGACAAACTTAAAGTATCAACGAATTAACATACGTTGAACTGTTTACCGCCCAAAGTTGCAACAAGCAATGTCACAGTGTAGTGAGACGTTATTCCATCTCTTTTCGGGAATAGAGTTGTGCATAGAAAGGGACTTGGCCTCCGAGAGGGTGGAGGTGTGACACCCATCAGGAAGGACGGTTAGTCGGCACACATACCAGATCGGAAATGAAAGGAAGGAGATTACTTAGAGAAGAAAATATTCAAAATGTGAAATTTGTATTTTAACTGAGAAAAGACGCCTCGCACAAGGCTTCCTAAATACCATTGCCTCGGGCATATCTTCGATTCTGAACTATGAAAATCCTGAATCTTTCCCAAGTAGTATCGAGCAAATGTAGGTTATACGTTTTGGGTAGCAATTTTCCATTTTTCCTTCACGTGTGCACCTGAACGCATCCTGTTACACATACACCATTGGATTGGATATTATAGGACCTTTTGTAAACAGAAAACAAAGAAAGTTGTCAACATTTTCTCTTCTTCTCGTTGTTTTAATTCTAAAGCACATACGTTGTACTATGTCTCCGCTCACTCATGATTATACCATTTACGTTGCCTTTTTTAAACATGTAAACTTCAAAAAAAGGCAAAAATCTAAAAGATTGCCTTGTAAAAGCAAGGCTAGAGAGTACGGAAAAGTAAAAAGGTAAAATGATACTTTCCTTATTGCTCTATTACTAGAAGCAAGAATATTTCAACCAAGGTCGCGCACGACGGCCTGCTACTGATGAAGCTGCGCCATTCATATATAGTGAATGAGCAAGACAGCAGAAACCGGTCTAGCTTGGTCATAAGAACCAACTTTAAAAATATTCACACCCGACAAAAAAATAAAAGTCAACAAATCTTTCGCATGAAATCACGATCGATGATTTCGGGCCTTTCCTAAAAAATGTGCAAGGTTCACCGACTGATTGTAACGTCAGATAGTGGCACCGCCTACCCTTCTCTTACTATTTTTTTCCAACCAAATAATGTTTTTTTTACAGCCAGACTGTAATCATGAAAAAACATTAAGTGTTTGTTTTTTCATTACAGTTTTTGCATGTAAATTAGTTTACAAATGTCTACTGTAAAATCGAATTACAGAATTGCTCTTTTTTTTTTAAACTTAATTTTATGTTTACAGCCTACTGTTTTCATTCTCGGCGTTTTAACATTTATTATAATATCGCTTTTTCCCTTTCATATGTTATTACGTAACATACACTTCACCATTACGTAGATCAGGTATTTGCTTATCAACGTAATGTGTCGTTACGAAGTTGTATTCAATCAAAACACAATGAGGATGATTTGTTGTCAAATTGTTGTCAAGTAGACTGTTATCTCTAGGAACTTTGTAATTGGAAAGTCACATTTTTTGTACAATATAATAATTGTTTTTAAAATAAATATGACAAAGAATGCAAATACATTGGTTGCAAACATTTCCAGACAAGGTAAACAATAAGTTTACCACTTCCTGATCAAAAAACGCCAAAAACGATATTATTCAAAGCAACAGCAATCCTTTTGTTAGGAAAATGCCTACAAATTAAGCTCCACCCATTTATGCAAAATGAGATATACGTCATAAAGTGGTAAATTTACAGACTCTTTCAAGTAAATTTGTGAAACGTTTTTAATTCGATCAAGTGCATGAGCGCCTGTGGCGATGAGTTGACATCATTATACCAATTGTCAGTATAATAAATGTAAGTTAATTTTCAAATAGGGCCATAAATTTGCCAAAAATGTTTTCTTTTTTAACTGAAACTTCGCAGAACGATGCATGTTATATATTGAAAATTTTCTGGCTATTTCTTATTTGTTTGTTTGTTTGGGCTTATTTTTGTTTCTTTTTCAGCTTAAAAATAAAATGAATGTTTGTTAAATGACAGTATATTTATGTGAAATCAGAAAAATACAAAATACTGTTAAAATTTCTGTACATTTACAGAAAAAGTTTTACAAAGCAGTAAAATTTGGTTAAAAAAGCAGACAGAAATGGTTTTTCAAATAAACAGAAAATACATGTTAAACAACCTTTTTTTATTGTAGAAATACAAAGTGTCTGTAAAGATACAGAAAATCTCTATTAAAAGTAAAATACAAAAAGTTTAAGTTAAAAAAAGTCTGTAAATTTACAGAAATTTTTAACAGTGTAATATCCAGCAAATATAGGCTATGCTTTTGCGTAACAATTTTCTAGCTCTCTTACTTGTGCTCTTAAACGCGTCCCACATGGAACATCGGATAGGACATTTAGGACCTTTAAGAAATAGAAAATAAAGTAAAGGTGTTGACATTTTCTCTTCTTTTCATTGTTTTTAATACTATACCACATACCTTGTAATATGTCTACGCTCACTTTTGTACAATTTCCGTAACTAAACATTTACACCTGTGCAATAACTAATTGCTGCTTCAATTGTAAAATTTATTATTCCTTTTTATAGTTACCGCACCATGAAGAGGTAAGTTTATTCTAATTGTGCATTCTACCGATAATCATATAATCTATGAAAATTCTTTTAGTTCTTCTCCCACATGTAAACATCTTTGTGCAGACATTTTCCCATAATTTTAACCTGTCGTGTTTCATCAGAAATGCATATACACCTACAGATACTAACCTATGCAATGTAAGAATCAGTTTTCCCTGGCGCATTATAACTAATTAGGTGACTAATTAGGTGACTAAGACAAACTTAAAGTATCAACGAATTAACATACGTTGAACTGTTTACCGCCCAAAGTTGCAACAAGCAATGTCACAGTGTAGTGAGACGTTATTCCATCTCTTTTCGGGAATAGAGTTGTGCATAGAAAGGGACTTGGCCTCCGAGAGGGTGGAGGTGTGACACCCATCAGGAAGGACGGTAAGTCGGCACACATACCAGATCGGAAATGAAAGGAAGGAGATTACTTAGAGAAGAAAATATTCAAAATGTGAAATTTGTATTTTAACTGAGAAAAGACGCCTCGCACAAGGCTTCCTAAATACCATTGCCTCGGGCATATCTTCGATTCTGAACTATGAAAATCCTGAATCTTTCCCAAGTAGTATCGAGCAAATGTAGGTTATACGTTTTGGGTAGCAATTTTCCATTTTTCCTTCACGTGTGCACCTGAACGCATCCTGTTACACATACACCATTGGATTGGATATTATAGGACCTTTTGTAAACAGAAAACAAAGAAAGTTGTCAACATTTTCTCTTCTTCTCGTTGTTTTAATTCTAAAGCACATACGTTGTACTATGTCTCCGCTCACTCATGATTATACCATTTACGTTGCCTTTTTTAAACATGTAAACTTCAAAAAAAGGCAAAAATGTAAAAGATTGCCTTGTAAAAGCAAGGCTAGAGAGTACGGAAAAGTAAAAAGGTAAAATGATACTTTCCTTATTGCTCTATTACTAGAAGCAAGAATATTTCAACCAAGGTCGCGCACGACGGCCTGCTACTGATGAAGCTGCGCCATTCATATATAGTGAATGAGCAAGACAGCAGAAACCGGTCTAGCTTGGTCATAAGAACCAACTTTAAAAATATTCACACCCGACAAAAAAATAAAAGTCAACAAATCTTTCGCATGAAATCACGATCGATGATTTCGGGCCTTTCCTAAAAAATGTGCAAGGTTCACCGACTGATTGTAACGTCAGATAGTGGCACCGCCTACCCTTCTCTTACTATTTTTTTCCAACCAAATAATGTTTTTTTTACAGCCAGACTGTAATCATGAAAAAACATTAAGTGTTTGTTTTTTCATTACAGTTTTTGCATGTAAATTAGTTTACAAATGTCTACTGTAAAATCGAATTACAGAATTGCTCTTTTTTTTTTTAAACTTAATTTTATGTTTACAGCCTACTGTTTTCATTCTCGGCGTTTTAACATTTATTATAATATCGCTTTTTCCCTTTCATATGTTATTACGTAACATACACTTCACCATTACGTAGATCAGGTATTTGCTTATCAACGTAATGTGTCGTTACGAAGTTGTATTCAATCAAAACCCAATGAGGATGATTTGTTGTCAAATTGTTGTCAAGTAGACTGTTATCTCTAGGAACTTTGTAATTGGAAAGTCACATTTTTTGTACAATATAATAATTGTTTTTAAAATAAATATGACAAAGAATGCAAATACATTGGTTGCAAACATTTCCAGACAAGGTAAACAATAAGTTTACCACTTCCTGATCAAAAAACGCCAAAAAAGATATTATTCAAAGCAACAGCAATCCTTTTGTTAGGAAAATGCCTACAAATTAAGCTCCACCCATTTATGCAAAATGAGATATACGTCATAAAGTGGTAAATTTACAGACTCTTTCAAGTAAATTTGTGAAACGTTTTTAATTCGATCAAGTGCATGAGCGCATGTGGCGATGAGTTGACATCATTATACCAATTGTCAGTATAATAAATGTAAGTTAATTTTCAAATAGGGCCATAAATTTGCCAAAAATGTTTTCTTTTTTAACTGAAACTTCGCAGAACGATGCATGTTATATATTGAAAATTTTCTGGCTATTTCTTATTTGTTTGTTTGTTTGGGCTTATTTTTGTTTCTTTTTCAGCTTAAAAATAAAATGAATGTTTGTTAAATGACAGTATATTTATGTGAAATCAGAAAAATACAAAATACTGTTAAAATTTCTGTACATTTACAGAAAAAGTTTTACAAAGCAGTAAAATTTGGTTAAAAAAGCAGACAGAAATGGTTTTTCAAATAAACAGAAAATACATGTTAAACAACCTTTTTTATTGTAGAAATACAAAGTGTCTGTAAAGATACAGAAAATCTCTATTAAAAGTAAAATACAAAAAGTTTAAGTTAAAAAAAGTCTGTAAATTTACAGAAATTTTTAACAGTGTAATATCCAGCAAATATAGGCTATGCTTCTGCGTAACAATTTTCTAGCTCTCTTACTTGTGCTCTTAAACGCGTCCCACATGGAACATCGGATAGGACATTTAGGACCTTTAAGAAATAGAAAATAAAGTAAAGGTGTTGACATTTTCTCTTCTTTTCATTGTTTTTAATACTATACCACATACCTTGTAATATGTCTACGCTCACTTTTGTACAATTTCCGTAACTAAACATTTACACCTGTGCAATAACTAATTGCTGCTTCAATTGTAAAATTTATTATTCCTTTTTATAGTTACCGCACCATGAAGAGGTAAGTTTATTCTAATTGTGCATTCTACCGATAATCATATAATCTATGAAAATTCTTTTAGTTCTTCTCCCACATGTAAACATCTTTGTGCAGACATTTTCCCATAATTTTAACCTGTCGTGTTTCATCAGAAATGCATATACACCTACAGATACTAACCTATGCAATGTAAGAATCAGTTTTCCCTGGCGCATTATAACTAATTAGGTGACTAATTAGGTGACTAAGACAAACTTAAAGTATCAACGAATTAACATACGTTGAACTGTTTACCGCCCAAAGTTGCAACAAGCAATGTCACAGTGTAGTGAGACGTTATTCCATCTCTTTTCGGGAATAGAGTTGTGCATAGAAAGGGACTTGGCCTCCGAGAGGGTGGAGGTGTGACACCCATCAGGAAGGACGGTAAGTCGGCACACATACCAGATCGGAAATGAAAGGAAGGAGATTACTTAGAGAAGAAAATATTCAAAATGTGAAATTTGTATTTTAACTGAGAAAAGACGCCTCGCACAAGGCTTCCTAAATACCATTGCCTCGGGCATATCTTCGATTCTGAACTATGAAAATCCTGAATCTTTCCCAAGTAGTATCGAGCAAATGTAGGTTATACGTTTTGGGTAGCAATTTTCCATTTTTCCTTCACGTGTGCACCTGAACGCATCCTGTTACACATACACCATTGGATTGGATATTATAGGACCTTTTGTAAACAGAAAACAAAGAAAGTTGTCAACATTTTCTCTTCTTCTCGTTGTTTTAATTCTAAAGCACATACGTTGTACTATGTCTCCGCTCACTCATGATTCTACCATTTACGTTGCCTTTTTTAAACATGTAAACTTCAAAAAAAGGCAAAAATCTAAAAGATTGCCTTGTAAAAGCAAGGCTAGAGAGTACGGAAAAGTGAAAAGGTAAAGTGATACTTTCCTTATTGCTCTATTACTAGAAGCAAGAATATTTCAACCAAGGTCGCGCACGACGGCCTGCTACTGATGAAGCTGCGCCATTCATATATAGTGAATGAGCAAGACAGCAGAAACCGGTCTAGCTTGGTCATAAGAACCAACTTTAAAAATATTCACACCCGACAAAAAATAAAGTCAACAAATCTTTCGCATGAAATCACGATCGATGATTTCGGGCCTTTCCTAAAAAATGTGCAAGGTTCACCGACTGATTGTAACGTCAGATAGTGGCACCGCCTACCCTTCTCTTACTATTTTTTTCCAACCAAATAATGTTTTTTTACAGCCAGACTGTAATCATGAAAAAACATTAAGTGTTTGTTTTTTCATTACAGTTTTTGCATGTAAATTAGTTTACAAATGTCTACTGTAAAATCGAATTACAGAATTGCTGTTTTTTTTTTTAAACTTGTATTCAATCAAAACACAATGAGGATGATTTGTTGTCAAATTGTTGTCAAGTAGACTGTTATCTCTAGGAACTTTGTAATTGGAAAGTCACATTTTTTGTACAATATAATAATTGTTTTTAAAATAAATATGACAAAGAATGCAAATACATTGGTTGCAAACATTTCCAGACAAGGTAAACAATAAGTTTATCACTTCCTGATCAAAAAACGCCAAAAAAGATATTATTCAAAGCAACAGCAATCCTTTTGTTAGGAAAATGCCTACAAATTAAGCTCCATCCATTTATGCAAAATGAGATATACGTCATAAAGTGGTAAATTTACAGACTCTTTCAAGTAAATTTGTGAAACGTTTTTAATTCGATCAAGTGCATGAGCGCATGTGGCGATGAGTTGACATCATTATACCAATTGTCAGTATAATAAATGTAAGTTAATTTTCAAATAGGGCCATAAATTTGCCAAAAATGTTTTCTTTTTTAACTGAAACTTCGCAGAACGATGCATGTTATATATTGAAAATTTTCTGGCTATTTCTTATTTGTTTGTTTGTTTGTTTGGGCTTATTTTTGTTTCTTTTTCAGCTTAAAAATAAAATGAATGTTTGTTAAATGACAGTATATTTATGTGAAATCAGAAAAAATACAAAATACTGTTAAAATTTCTGTACATTTACAGAAAAAGTTTTACAAAGCAGTAAAATTTGGTTAAAAAAGCAGACAGAAATGGTTTTCCAAATAAACAGAAAATACATGTTAAACAACCTTTTTTTATTGTAGAAATACAAAGTGTCTGTAAAGGTACAGAAAATCTCTATTAAAAGTAAAATACAAAAAGTTTAAGTTAAAAAAAGTCTGTAAATTTACAGAAATTTTTAACAGTGTAATATCCAGCAAATATAGGCTATGCTTTTGCGTAACAATTTTCTAGCTCTCTTACTTGTGCTCTAAAACGCGTCCCACATGGAACATCGGATAGGACATTTAGGACCTTTAAGAAATAGAAAATGAAGTAAAGGTGTTGACATTTTCTCTTCTTTTCATTGTTTTTAATACTATACCACATACCTTGTAATATGTCTACGCTCACTTTTGTACAATTTCCGTAACTAAACATTTACACCTGTGCAATAACTAATTGCTGCTTCAACTGTAAAATTTATTATTCCTTTTTATAGTTACCGCACCATGAAGAGGTAAGTTTATTCTAATTGTGCATTCTACCGATAATCATATAATCTATGAAAATTCTTTTAGTTCTTCTCCCACATGTAAACATCTTTGTGCAGACATTTTCCCATAATTTTAACCTGTCGTGTTTCATCAGAAATGCATATACACCTACAGATACTAACCTATGCAATGTAAGAATCAGTTTTCCCTGGCGCATTATAACTAATTAGGTGACTAATTAGGTGACTAAGACAAACTTAAAGTATCAACGAATTAACATACGTTGAACTGTTTACCGCCCAAAGTTGCAACAAGCAATGTCACAGTGTAGTGAGACGTTATTCCATCTCTTTTCGGGAATAGAGTTGTGCATAGAAAGGGACTTGGCCTCCGAGAGGGTGGAGGTGTGACACCCATCAGGAAGGACGGTAAGTCGGCACACATACCAGATCGGAAATGAAAGGAAGGAGATTACTTAGAGAAGAAAATATTCAAAATGTGAAATTTGTATTTTAACTGAGAAAAGACGCCTCGCACAAGGCTTCCTAAATACCATTGCCTCGGGCATATCTTCGATTCTGAACTATGAAAATCCTGAATCTTTCCCAAGTAGTATCGAGCAAATGTAGGTTATACGTTTTGGGTAGCAATTTTCCATTTTTCCTTCACGTGTGCACCTGAACGCATCCTGTTACACATACACCATTGGATTGGATATTATAGGACCTTTTGTAAACAGAAAACAAAGAAAGTTGTCAACATTTTCTCTTCTTCTCGTTGTTTTAATTCTAAAGCACATACGTTGTACTATGTCTCCGCTCACTCATGATTCTACCATTTACGTTGCCTTTTTTAAACATGTAAACTTCAAAAAAAGGCAAAAATCTAAAAGATTGCCTTGTAAAAGCAAGGCTAGAGAGTACGGAAAAGTGAAAAGGTAAAATGATACTTTCCTTATTGCTCTATTACTAGAAGCAAGAATATTTCAACCAAGGTCGCGCACGACGGCCTGCTACTGATGAAGCTGCGCCATTCATATATAGTGAATGAGCAAGACAGCAGAAACCGGTCTAGCTTGGTCATAAGAACCAACTTTAAAAATATTCACACCCGACAAAAAAATAAAAGTCAACAAATCTTTCGCATGAAATCACGATCGATGATTTCGGGCCTTTCCTAAAAAATGTGCAAGGTTCACCGACTGATTGTAACGTCAGATAGTGGCACCGCCTACCCTTCTCTTACTATTTTTTTCCAACCAAATAATGTTTTTTTACAGCCAGACTGTAATCATGAGAAAACATTAAGTGTTTGTTTTTTCATTACAGTTTTTGCATGTAAATTAGTTTACAAATGTCTACTGTAAAATCGAATTACAGAATTGCTGTTTTTTTTTTTAAACTTGTATTCAATCAAAACACAATGAGGATGATTTGTTGTCAAATTGTTGTCAAGTAGACTGTTATCTCTAGGAACTTTGTAATTGGAAAGTCACATTTTTTGTACAATATAATAATTGTTTTTAAAATAAATATGACAAAGAATGCAAATACATTGGTTGCAAACATTTCCAGACAAGGTAAACAATAAGTTTATCACTTCCTGATCAAAAAACGCCAAAAAAGATATTATTCAAAGCAACAGCAATCCTTTTGTTAGGAAAATGCCTACAAATTAAGCTCCACCCATTTATGCAAAATGAGATATACGTCATAAAGTGGTAAATTTACAGACTCTTTCAAGTAAATTTGTGAAACGTTTTTAATTCGATCAAGTGCATGAGCGCATGTGGCGATGAGTTGACATCATTATACCAATTGTCAGTATAATAAATGTAAGTTAATTTTCAAATAGGGCCATAAATTTGCCAAAAATGTTTTCTTTTTTAACTGAAACTTCGCAGAACGATGCATGTTATATATTGAAAATTTTCTGGCTATTTCTTATTTGTTTGTTTGTTTGTTTGGGCTTATTTTTGTTTCTTTTTCAGCTTAAAAATAAAATGAATGTTTGTTAAATGACAGTATATTTATGTGAAATCAGAAAAATACAAAATACTGTTAAAATTTCTGTACATTTACAGAAAAAGTTTTACAAAGCAGTAAAATTTGGTTAAAAAAGCAGACAGAAATGGTTTTCCAAATAAACAGAAAATACATGTTAAACAACCTTTTTTTATTGTAGAAATACAAAGTGTCTGTAAAGGTACAGAAAATCTCTATTAAAAGTAAAATACAAAAAGTTTAAGTTAAAAAAAGTCTGTAAATTTACAGAAATTTTTAACAGTGTAATATCCAGCAAATATAGGCTATGCTTTTGCGTAACAATTTTCTAGCTCTCTTACTTGTGCTCTAAAACGCGTCCCACATGGAACATCGGATAGGACATTTAGGACCTTTAAGAAATAGAAAATGAAGTAAAGGTGTTGACATTTTCTCTTCTTTTCATTGTTTTTAATACTATACCACATACCTTGTAATATGTCTACGCTCACTTTTGTACAATTTCCGTAACTAAACATTTACACCTGTGCAATAACTAATTGCTGCTTCAACTGTAAAATTTATTATTCCTTTCTATAGTTACCGCACCATGAAGAGGTAAGTTTATTCTAATTGTGCATTCTACCGATAATCATATAATCTATGAAAATTCTTTTAGTTCTTCTCCCACATGTAAACATCTTTGTGCAGACATTTTCCCATAATTTTAACCTGTCGTGTTTCATCAGAAATGCATATACACCTACAGATACTAACCTATGCAATGTAAGAATCAGTTTTCCCTGGCGCATTATAACTAATTAGGTGACTAATTAGGTGACTAAGACAAACTTAAAGTATCAACGAATTAACATACGTTGAACTGTTTACCGCCCAAAGTTGCAACAAGCAATGTCACAGTGTAGTGAGACGTTATCCCATCTCTTTTCGGGAATAGAGTTGTGCATAGAAAGGGACTTGGCCTCCGAGAGGGTGGAGGTGTGACACCCATCAGGAAGGACGGTTAGTCGGCACACATACCAGATCGGAAATGAAAGGAAGGAGATTACTTAGAGAAGAAAATATTCAAAATGTGAAATTTGTATTTTAACTGAGAAAAGACGCCTCGCACAAGGCTTCCTAAATACCATTGCCTCGGGCATATCTTCGATTCTGAACTATGAAAATCCTGAATCTTTCCCAAGTAGTATCGAGCAAATGTAGGTTATACGTTTTGGGTAGCAATTTTCCATTTTTCCTTCACGTGTGCACCTGAACGCATCCTGTTACACATACACCATTGGATTGGATATTATAGGACCTTTTGTAAACAGAAAACAAAGAAAGTTGTCAACATTTTCTCTTCTTCTCGTTGTTTTAATTCTAAAGCACATACGTTGTACTATGTCTCCGCTCACTCATGATTATACCATTTACGTTGCCTTTTTTAAACATGTAAACTTCAAAAAAAGGCAAAAATCTAAAAGATTGCCTTTTAAAAGCAAGGCTAGAGAGTACGGAAAAGTAAAAAGGTAAAATGATACTTTCCTTATTGCTCTATTACTAGAAGCAAGAATATTTCAACCAAGGTCGCGCACGACGGCCTGCTACTGATGAAGCTGCGCCATTCATATATAGTGAATGAGCAAGACAGCAGAAACCGGTCTAGCTTGGTCATAAGAACCAACTTTAAAAGTATTCACACCCGACAAAAAAATAAAAGTCAACAAATCTTTCGCATGAAATCACGATCGATGATTTCGGGTCTTTCCTAAAAAATGTGCAAGGTTCACCGACTGATTGTAACGTCAGATAGTGGCACCGCCTACCCTTCTCTTACTATTTTTTTCCAACCAAATAATGTTTTTTTTACAGCCAGACTGTAATCATGAAAAAACATTAAGTGTTTGTTTTTTCATTACAGTTTTTGCATGTAAATAAGTTTACAAATGTCTACTGTAAAATCGAATTACAGAATTGCTCTTTTTTTTTTAAACTTAATTTTATGTTTACAGCCTACTGTTTTCATTCTCGGCGTTTTAACATTTATTATAATATCGCTTTTTCCCTTTCATATGTTATTACGTAACATACACTTCACCATTACGTAGATCAGGTATTTGCTTATCAACGTAATGTGTCGTTACGAAGTTGTATTCAATCAAAACACAATGAGGATGATTTGTTGTCAAATTGTTGTCAAGTAAACTGTTATCTCTAGGAACTTTGTAATTGGAAAGTCACATTTTTTGTACAATATAATAATTGTTTTTAAAATAAATATGACAAAGAATGCAAATACATTGGTTGCAAACATTTCCAGACAAGGTAAACAATACGTTTATCACTTCCTGATCAAAAAACGCCAAAAAAGATATTATTCAAAGCAACAGCAATCCTTTTGTTAGGAAAATGCCTACAAATTAAGCTCCACCCATTTATGCAAAATGAGATATACGTCATAAAGTGGTAAATTTACAGACTCTTTCAAGTAAATTTGTGAAACGTTTTTAATCCGATCAAGTGCATGAGCGCCTGTGGCGATGAGTTGACATCATTATACCAATTGTCAGTATAATAAATGTAAGTTAATTTTCAAATAGGGCCATAAATTTGCCAAAAATGTTTTCTTTTTTAACTGAAACTTCGCAGAACGATGCATGTTATATATTGAAAATTTTCTGGCTATTTCTTATTTGTTTGTTTGTTTGGGCTTATTTTTGTTTCTTTTTCAGCTTAAAAATAAAATGAATGTTTGTTAAATGACAGTATATTTATGTGAAATCAGAAAAATACAAAATACTGTTAAAATTTCTGTAAATTTACAGAAAAAGTTTTACAAAGCAGTAAAATTTGGTTAAAAAAGCAGACAGAAATGGTTTTTCAAATAAACAGAAAATACATGTTAAACAACCTTTTTTTATTGTAGAAATACAAAGTGTCTGTAAAGATACAGAAAATCTCTATTAAAAGTAAAATACAAAAAGTTTAAGTTAAAAAAAGTCTGTAAATTTACAGAAATTTTTAACAGTGTAATATCCAGCAAATATAGGCTATGCTTTTGCGTAACAATTTTCTAGCTCTCTTACTTGTGCTCTTAAACGCGTCCCACATGGAACATCGGATAGGACATTTAGGACCTTTAAGAAATAGAAAATGAAGTAAAGGTGTTGACATTTTCTCTTCTTTTCATTGTTTTTAATACTATACCACATACCTTGTTATATGTCTGCGCTCATTTTTGTACAATTTCGTAACTTAACATTTACACCTGTGCAATAACTAATTGCTGCTTCAACTGAAAAATGTATTATTCCTTTCTATAGTTAGTGGACCATGAAGGGGTAAGTTTATTCTAATCGTGCATTCTACCGATAATCATATAATCTATGAAAATTCTTTTAGTTCTTCTCCCACATGTAAACATCTTTGTGCAGACTTTTTCCCATAATTTTAACGTAACGTGTTTCATCAGAAATGCACATACACCTACAGATACTAACCTATGCAATGTAAGAATCAGTTTTCCCTGGCGCATTATAACTAATTAGGTGACTAATTAGGTGACTAAGACAAACTTAAAGTATCAACGAATTAACATACGTTGAACTGTTTACCGCCCAAAGTTGCAACAAGCAATGTCACAGTGTAGTGAGACGTTATTCCATCTCTTTTCGGGAATAGAGTTGTGCATAGAAAGGGACTTGGCCTCCGAGAGGGTGGAGGTGTGACACCCATCAGGAAGGACGGTTAGTCGGCACACATACCAGATCGGAAATGAAAGGAAGGAGATTACTTAGAGAAGAAAATATTCAAAATGTGAAATTTGTATTTTAACTGAGAAAAGACGCCTCGCACAAGGCTTCCTAAATACCATTGCCTCGGGCATATCTTCGATTCTGAACTATGAAAATCCTGAATCTTTCCCAAGTAGTATCGAGCAAATGTAGGTTATACGTTTTGGGTAGCAATTTTCCATTTTTCCTTCACGTGTGCACCTGAACGCATCCTGTTACACATACACCATTGGATTGGATATTATAGGACCTTTTGTAAACAGAAAACAAAGAAAGTTGTCAACATTTTCTCTTCTTCTCGTTGTTTTAATTCTAAAGCACATACGTTGTACTATGTCTCCGCTCACTCATGATTATACCATTTACGTTGCCTTTTTTAAACATGTAAACTTCAAAAAAAGGCAAAAATCTAAAAGATTGCCTTGTAAAAGCAAGGCTAGAGAGTACGGAAAAGTAAAAAGGTAAAATGATACTTTCCTTATTGCTCTATTACTAGAAGCAAGAATATTTCAACCAAGGTCGCGCACGACGGCCTGCTACTGATGAAGCTGCGCCATTCATATATAGTGAATGAGCAAGACAGCAGAAACCGGTCTAGCTTGGTCATAAGAACCAACTTTAAAAATATTCACACCCGACAAAAAAATAAAAGTCAACAAATCTTTCGCATGAAATCACGATCGATGATTTCGGGCCTTTCCTAAAAAATGTGCAAGGTTCACCGACTAATTGTAACGTCAGATAGTGGCACCGCCTACCCTTCTCTTACTATTTTTTTCCAACCAAATAATGTTTTTTTTTACAGCCAGACTGTAATCATGAAAAAACATTAAGTGTTTGTTTTTTCATTACAGTTTTTGCATGTAAATTAGTTTACAAATGTCTACTGTAAAATCGAATTACAGAATTGCTGTTTTTTTTTTTAAACTTAATTTTATGTTTACAGCCTACTGTTTTCATTCTCGGCGTTTTAACATTTATTATAATATCGCTTTTTCCCTTTCATATGTTATTACGTAACATACACTTCACCATTACGTAGATCAGGTATTTGCTTATCAACGTAATGTGTCGTTACGAAGTTGTATTCAATCAAAACACAATGAGGATGCTTTGTTGTCAAATTGTTGTCAAGTAAACTGTTATCTCTAGGAACTTTGTAATTGGAAAGTCACATTTTTTGTACAATATAATAATTGTTTTTAAAATAAATATGACAAAGAATGCAAATACATTGGTTGCAAACATTTCCAGACAAGGTAAACAATAAGTTTATCACTTCCTGATCAAAAAACGCCAAAAAAGATATTATTCAAAGCAACAGCAATCCTTTTGTTAGGAAAATGCCTACAAAATAAGCTCCACCCATTTATGCAAAATGAGGTATACGTCATAAAGTGGTAAATTTACAGACTCTTTCAAGTAAATTTGTGAAACGTTTTTAATTCGATCAAGTGCATGAGCGCCTGTGGCGATGAGTTGACATCATTATACCAATTGTCAGTATAATAAATGTAAGTTAATTTTCAAATAGGGCCATAAATTTGCCAAAAATGTTTTCTTTTTTAACTGAAACTTCGCAGAACGATGCATGTTATATATTGAAAATTTTCTGGCTATTTCTTATTTGTTTGTTTGTTTGTTTGGGCTTATTTTTGTTTTTTTTTCAGCTTAAAAATAAAATGAATGTTTGTTAAATGACAGTATATTTATGTGAAATCAGAAAAATACAAAATACTGTTAAAATTTCTGTAAATTTACAGAAAAAGTTTTACAAAGCAGTAAAATTTGGTTAAAAAAGCAGACAGAAATGGTTTTTCAAATAAACAGAAAATACATGTTAAACAACCTTTTTTTATTGTAGCAATACAAACTGTCTGTAAAGATACAGAAAATCTCTATTAGAAGTAAAATACAAAAAGTTAAAAAAAGTCTGTAAATTTACAGAAATTTTTAACAGTGTAGGAAGGGACGTGGCCTCCGAGAGGGTGGAGGTGTGACACCCACTCGAAAGGACGGTTAGTCGGCACACATACCAGATCGGATATCAAAGATAGGAGATTACTTAGAGAAGAAAATATTCAAAATGTGAAATTTGTATTTCAACTCAGTCTGAGAAAAGACGCCTCGCACAAGGCTTCCTAAATACCATTGCCTCGGGCATATCTTCGATTCTGAACTATGAAAATCCTGAATCTTTCCCAAGGAGTATCGAGCAAATGTAGGTTATACGTTTTGGGTAGCAATTTTCCATTTTTCCTTCACTTGTGCACCTGGACGCATCCTGTTACACATACACCATTGGATTGGATATTATAGGACCTTTTGTAAACAGAAAACAAGAAAGTTGTTAACATTTTCCCTTCTCCTCGTTGTTTTAATTCTAAAGCACATACGTTGTACTATGTCTCCGCTCACTCATGATTGCACCATTTACGTTGCCTTTTTTAAACATGTAAACTACAATAACTAGTACGGCTTATCCCTAACTTCTTTATTATTGTTTTTTACGTTTCTTTCGTAGGCCTGCATGTACATGCGGGTATTATTTTAATCGTTCCTTCTACCAATAATCATTGCATTTTATGTATGAAAATCATTTTAGTTTTTATGACACATCTGTACATACCCACACTGATATGATCTGATGATCATTTTCTTTTAATTTTTATTTGTAGCTTTAACGTGACGTGTTTTATTAGAAATGTGCTGATACCTCCCTGGTATTAGCCTTTGCAATGTAAGAATCAGTTTTCTTTAGTGCCTCAAAGTTTTCATGTAAGGAAAGGTGATTATCTGGAAAAAATGAAATGGCAAACGGTAACACCAGAGCCCCAGTTCGTAGGCCGTAGATAATATAGTTGAACAACAACAGCGCTCAGTCGTCGTGCAACCGGATACGCAGATTTGCCAATACAGGGAGTGCAGATTCTTCAGTAAACCCCCAAATTTTAAATGACCCTACAGGAAACCCACAGTCCAAAAATTTGCGATACAAGCTCTATTTCTACAAATATTAAATTACGTTCCTAACATAGTGGTGTTCATATTTCAAAGAAAAAATGAAAAATTTTGGCTTTTCATCCTTTTTCCCTGAAAGTATATTTACCCCTGCTGTTTAGCTACTACTGACCAGCCCGAGAAATGCCATTTCCACTTGTCTGAGGAGTCGCGATTTTTCCAAATTTTCTGTAGTCTCCGAGCCAACTGAAGATGGCGCACCGCTCAGATAGTCTGTCATGCAAAACTTCATCCTTTCAGGCCGGGAATTGCTTGCTTACCGTATCCAAACGCTCTGATAAATCTACTGCATTATCAATCTTTCAAACCTGTCAGTTGAGTAGTCTATGTAGATGGATTCTTTAGACCTGTAGTGTCAAAATGTTAGCAATTATTCTCAATTTGTACAGGGCATCGTGAAGTATGGTTGGCTTTTTCAGTGAACAGTTTCATTTGAAGTTGGAGTTATGGCACATATTCTTTATTATCTAAATAAATAATATGAGTGTTGATATTTTGCCACCCTAGCCAGTTGCTTACTGTAGCCAAGCATTAGTTTAAGCATGACAATAGGGAGGTTTTACATTTTTATCATAAAATTTCGTAGCTCTGTGGCCTGGTATAATCATTTGGTAGCATGGGCGTAGCCAGGATTTTCTTGTGGGGGGGGGCAAAGTCGACTCATCGTCCCCAATCTTGACCGACGGTACTACCTAAGCGGAGCGCCACCATCGGTTGGCGCGGAGCGTAGAAGAAAATTTTTGGTTTTAGAAACCCCTCAGATGGCAGGAAACGGCACTTCCCGAGTGTTTTATGCTGCATGTTCCCAGTCTAGAAAAATGGATCTCATTTCTGATATTTCTCAATAAATGCAAAAAAAAAAAAAAATCAATCTATGAAAAATGTTAATGCATGTTTCTAAGCGGAGCTCTAACATCGATTGGTGCGGATCGTACAAGAAAATTTTGGGTTTTACGAACCCCTCAGATGGCCGGAAACGGCACTTCCCGAGTGTTTTAAGCAAGAATATGTTCAGCCCAACTTCGAAATTCTCCCCGCTTCTCAATTGGAGCACTTGACAAATATTGTGGGGCTGAACATACCTTTAGCCCAAACTTTTTCATTTTTCATCGCCGCCACTGGGGTGTGGCAGTTTCTTGAGGGAGCGAAGCGCCCAAGTGAGGAGCCGAGCGACCGAACGGGGAGAAGGTGTGGTTTTCCCCCTCCTGCCCCAAGGAGATTTTGCAATTTTACATCAAAATTGAGCGATCTGGTGAACATCTAAGTTGGAATTTTTGGACATTTTCAATCTTGTATCAATGTTTTCCTTATTCCCTCGAGAGTTAGCAGGGTTAGTGTGTGACTGTAAGAGGGTTACTCGGTACGAGTCAATGGGGCCCTAGGGAATTGTGTCGCACTGGAACAAAACAGCTACTCATAAGGCCAGCGGAATTGACATTTTGCCCTGAAAATCGCCAAAACTCCATTTAAATAAAAAAAAATAAAAATAAGAAAAAATTAGGTATGGGCGGGACTAAGTGCGAACCCCCTGAACCCCCTGACCACGGGCCTGTCTCCCTGGGTGTCACCTTCCCCTTTTGGAATGTTTTGCTGTCTCGAAGAGCTTAGATGCAATATGGTGCTATATTTTGTTCTTTTTATACTAGATTCCAGTGTTCTCCACAGGGAGTTTTAGAGGGCCGACACGTCCTCCTAGTGAAATTGACAGCCCCTCCAAAATAGTTGCCGCTCTCCAAAAAATGCAGCTTCCATTTCTAGTTCATTGCTTCATTACACATATACAAGTCATAACTGGAAAAATGCGTCTTCCCTCCAGGCTTGGCGCCACTATTTGCCCGACGAAGGGACACTCTCCGAACGGGGAGGGCAGGGTGGGTAGCGACCCAAGCCCCGACAGCCAGGATGCCGTCGATGAGTTGATGAGGGAGGTTTGAAGAAAACCTGTAAACTATACCTGTCATTGCGAGCCATATACGACATCAAATTTGTATATGCTAGAGGAAGATATTTCCGCACTGATTCAACCGTGGAAAAGGGGTCAAAAATTTTGGGGGTTAGCCTACACTAGAAAGAATGTGTACTTATTTAAATCTTATATAGGTCAATAAATTGTCCCGGAATTTGGGCCCTATCGGACACAAATTATATTGTAATTTCTTCTTCGAGTCCGTACCGCACGACTGACACAAGAGATAATTAACTAAGTTTAGCGAAATGAGATGAAATTCCCGACACAAACATTAATCCATTTATTCTACTTATTAATTTAAATGAAAAGATGGGAAGGGTTTGTACTTTATTATCTCTAGGTAACGGAACTGAGGAAGAGTGTGCAAAGCGTACCGAACATTTTGGGGTTTATCGCAGAAATAACTCTTGTGAAAGCCAAAGTAACTAAACCGACCATAAAAAGGCGACAGGTTATCCCCGACAGGGGGCGGGCCATGCCAGCGACCACAAGTTCCACAGCCCCTATGTCGAGAGGGTGGTATGAAGGAGACTCACTATCCCATATCATTGCAGCCTTGGGCACATTTTCCACAATGTTCCTTAATATTTTAAAAGCCGAGTTAGTGTTCTTTTGAATCTGAATCGTGAAATTGCAAAGCGCGAAATTTTTGGGTGGGCTCACAAAAATAACATAGCCTATGTAATCATTAAGAACAAATAGAAAAAAAATAGAAACTGTAGGGGTTGTAGACCGTATCGGGGATAACATACATTGTGTCGAAACCACCTGGAATACCCGATAAAATAGCCAAACTATGCTCCGTTAGTGGCTCACCATCTGACCTATCGCATGACACACATAAGAAAACAGCAACTAGGCTTTGTAATATGGGATAAAATTTACGACCTCTGCATAACCTGTGTACTCTGCCTACCAGTTACTTGGTAAGAGGACTTACAATTTCTAGACATGTGGAATGGAAGTACTGAAAAAACTGGTGTGAATCTACAGCGCGCGTAGCGCGCCGAAAAATTTGGGGTTCTCATTAGGGAAATTGTCCCTTGAGAGCAAAAAACAGGTTAACCATCGGGGAGACTAGTCGCCGTCGGGAACTGCATACTTTATCGTAACGACTAAGAGCCCCCCCCCCCCCCCGAAAAACTGTAAAAAAAAAAAAGCCCCCGATTTTTTTTTTATTTTTTTTGCTCCCCTTCATTTTTCAACATCGTCCATCGCGTCCCCAAAATTTCTGTGGGGGGGCACTCTGCCCCCTGCCCCCCCCCCCGCTGGCTACGCTACTGTTTGGTAGTCAGAGTTTGAACTTGATAATCTAATAAGTTTATAACTAGTTTGCTGAAAACGTTTAGAAAGTGGTAACTAGTTGCGCAAAAGAAAACGGATCATTTCACCCCTCTGTTTAATCCCCATTTCCCCTCATTATTCATTGGTGTGTGTATTAATTCTGCTTATTTTGTCTTTGGTTTCATACTTCTGCTAATTCAAGAATAAGGTAAATGTAGATGATCTTGTCTTGTCTGGCCAAGATATTTGCCAAGCCATAGTCTTGCGATTGGGAAGTTTATTTACAGTGATTGAGTTTTTAACCCTTTACCGTTGTTTGGGTCCTTTTGGACCCATTCGGAGAGCTCGGCTGTCACACATCTTTACTGTTTCACGCGGAGCTCGAAACTGCGAGTAGCTACCCGAAAATTCGGCCACAAGAGCGAGAGAGACAATAGTTTAAGGTCACGGGGTCAATGGCCTACGGAAGCCGATGCGGGGCGGGCTACGTTAAACAGGATGTTAGTTCTGAACCTTCAAAAGTTGTGTTCTTCACCAGCAGGTTTTAATGAGATTATAAGGGATTATTACGGAGGGTGGAGTTAAAAAAGGAGCAAAAAAAATGGTGAAAGGCAGAAGGAAAACTAGTTTTGTAAGAACTGGTTGGAAGCAGCTTTAGTTTATCAGACTGATCCCCTTCTAGCTGGATACTTGTTTGTGCTATGTGGTTACAATATGCTTTGCCAATAAATATATTGTTACTTACAATAAGAAACAGTTTCATTGTTCGATTTGTTGTATTCGATAACCATTTCACTTTTCGCGCATACAATGTGCAGTATCAGGATATATTACAAATCTCTGCTATAAATATATTAATTTTACCACAGTACAACAACTTACCCTACAGTACCCGTGCTTTATATATGTGGTATAGGGAGTTCAATATTCCATTTTCATGCCTGGTCCTGTACATGATCATCAAAACAATGTTTTCCTTTTCTGTTGAATCATTAAAAACTAACATGCATAGCTCCACTTTTCAAGATAACCATTGATCATTCGAGAAAGTATTGAGACTCTGCAGCCAATGGGCAGAGAGTTGTGACCCAGTCTGTTAACTCTACTCCGTGGGCTAATAATCCAATGTTTCGTTGAGAGTCTTATTCCGTTTAGTGATAAAGATGCAACTCAGATACGCTTCAGTGTTCCTACAATCTTCTTTAGTTTACTTACAGGGAAGGTAAAATCTTAAACAAAATCTTCAAATTTTCCAATTTACCAAATAAAAAGGCTTACCTTTTATGTATGGTCCAGATTGTCACATTTTGAGAAGGGAAAGTAACTAAGCCGATTTTGGCCATCTCGACAATCTGCTTTATAGTTTCTTAAATAATATGAAGGGCGGTCAGAATGGCGTCAAAGTTAGTCGCAGGCGGCTCACTTGACTGAAGCGCTCTTCGGATGAAAACAGTTCACTAGCCGGTTTTGCTTCCTTGATTCAATAAGTTGATACCCCAAACTATCCATTTTAACAAGGGTACTCATCCTCTTGTCGTTTTACCAAATTTTCTATTTTTTCTCCCAATATTTCTTGAAATTTGTAAATGCTAAAGGGAGCAGGAAACAAAGTTTCGTGATATTTTCCAATTCAAATGGATAGCTTTGCTTCCTACCATAAAATATATATTTCCCAAAAGAGCTGCAGTCGCCTTGACTATGAAGTTCAAGAGCAGTCCCCAAAATTATTTTGACGCAACAGCTAAATGTCACAATTTTCTTCTCATTTTTCTTCAAAGCATCTTCCATCGTATTTATGACTTTCTTGTTACATATTCAAGGTAGACCAAGCGGTTACTTCTAGTAAATTTCAAAATTTAGGAGACAAATTTTGTAAATTACTCTCAGCAGCCAATCATAATACAGGACTGTTTACTACAATACTTTAAGTTGGCGTGACTGCTCCTACCTGTAAAAGCTTCAGATTAGCGTCATCTATAACGAAATGACGTTTTCTGTGTCTAAGATGTCAAGAGCAACGCAGGAGGTGACGTCTATACTTTGTAGATTAGGAAGGTTTCGTGCGCTACTATAGCCAATTTTCATTTGAACCGCAAGTTTTTCATTCTCCGTTTAAAGAACAATTTCTTCATAAAATTCTAATTTTTCTGAAGTATAAGCTTCTAATTTTCAATTATTTTACTGATAAAATATGCAGAAAATTTTCGGAACTTTTGGAGAGTCTCGATTCATCTACTTAAATAGTTACTTAATGAAATGTAGCGAATTCCGATAACTTAAAATCCGGTCCTGTACCTGTTTGGGCGGGTGTTGTGGCTGAGTTTATGAAGGATTTTAACTTTCAGTATGTGTCTCCGTGACTTCTGAAGGCTCAGTGCAACGTCCGTGGCTGTGGGGGCGGGTAAAGTGGCGTACCTTATCGTTGATGTTTATTTCGAATGGATTGCTTCAATTTAGTGGCTCATTAAACATTTGAATAGTAAAAAAATTAAATCATATTAAGTGCAGCAATACCTAAAGTGAGTAGAGCTCATGTTCGTAAGTGAACACCTAGACAATAGAGGCTTTGCAATTGCGTCACGGAACCGATATGCTGGAGGACATTCATGCCAAATACACGTGGCTTTGTGCCGAACGCACTGCACAGTGTGCAATGTGATATGCACAGTGTGTTCAAATTCAACGAGCAAGCGCGTCCCGTATGGTTTACTACGTAGTTACATGTACTCCAACATGGCCGCCGGAGAGTATTATGACGTCAAGTGAAAAGCCTCTATAGACAATAAGATAGTAAATCCTCAAAGGTTCCCTCGACTTCCTGTAGCAAGGGGCAAAATTAAATCAATACTACCAAAAGAATTTTGCTTCCTGGAGTAGACATCTTCCCGAAGGATTACAAAATTAAGTAATCATCCTCTCTCAACCTTCAGACCTTTGCTCCAGTAATATCATTCCTCCCTAAAAAAATAGTTTCTGCATTTGGTTGGGGACCTTTAGGAAATAGAAAACTAGGTAAAGTTGTAAACATGTTCCTTTCTTCTGCCGTTTTAGTTCTATAGCACATTCCTTGAAATATGTCTACGTTCACTTTGGACAACTTACGTTACTTAACATTTACAACTATACAAAAACTTAGTGCTGCATAGACTCTTAAAATTATTCTTTCACTTTTAGCCAAAGCCCGAACCCGATGGGGTAACTTAATTTTAATCGTGCATTATACCGATACTCATGTAATCTATGAAAATCCTTTTTAATTCTTCCCACACATCAGTACATCTCTAAACATTGATGATTTCTTTTTAAAAAAATCTTTTACGCATAATTTTAACTTGTCGTGTCTTATCAGAACTGTACTGACACCCCCCTCATATAAGCCAATGCAACGTTGGAATCAATTTTCAAAGTCTTTATATCTAATAATCAACAAACAATGCAACCGTGAACTTCGTGAAGTGTCCTTTCATGTAAGCATATCCCCTTTGTGGAATAGATTTCCCCTGGGGATAGCTCTGGAGCGTCGCCTTCTAGAGCGTGTAGTTATTACGACCTCCAGACTCGATTGGAAATGAAAGAAGGCAGATTTCTGAGGAAAGACAACATTTAAAAATATTCAAGATCTTTTTTAACTAAGAAAAGACACTTAGCATAAGGCTTCGGAAATACCATTGATTCTATACTATTGATTCTGAAATATAAAATCCTTAAAGGAGAAGGCAATCCTAGCTTTTTCTGCCTACAGACTACCATTTTATATGGTATGCTCTTTCCAAAAGAAGCACAAAGAAGTTTTTCAATTATTCATTTCAACCTTAAAAATTGATTTTTAAGAAGCTACTGGTCCGCGCCATCGTTTTTTGAAATTCACCAGTTCTCGGATGTACAATGACGAAACCGAGCCACAAATCATTTTTCAACAGAAAAGTTACCAACCCACATAAACTATCTATGATTGCAAATATACTGCATAACACATCTTCTGAATTCCACTTGAAAAAGGAGATAAAATTCCTAATTTTTGAATAAAATTATTTTCAATATACAGTAATAAAGTAAAATTAAAAACAGGTTTTTAACAAGAGCACGAAAAAATAGTTTGCGTAATTGGCAACACCATCGCACCGCTGTCTGTCACCATACACTTTGCCTGTAACCCTTACAGTTCGGGTAACCCTGATGAAAGGAAATAACTGTATGTAGAGAACTGCAAACACGTTCTCATGGCAGGGTGACCTTGACTAATATACAGTAAACTGTTGTGCAGTGTCCCGTGTGAAAACACTGTGCACGGAATTTAACGTTACAACTTACGAGCAGGATGTACTCGAACTCTTTGTAGTACACTCTCCCGCTAAACATGGAATATAGGACGGGAACGTTTGTATAGAAAGATTGAATCAAGCGGTATGTTTGGTAGCCTGAGTATTCAGAGAATAAAGAAAGAAAACAGGACAAGGTGGCAGTCGGCGGGATCTGTTATAAAGGTTCTAGCATGCGGCTAGTACGCTAAGCACTTGTACTAGTTTTGACACTTATCGGAACCAGTATGATCTTGTCTGTTTTCTACGCAAATAGCGAGTGAGCTAACAGTATCTTGGGGAAGTGCTTTTGAGAAAGATAAGGAAAATCCCTATGCGTATTTTTTAACTGCCGATATTTGTTAAGTTGAGGCAAAGAAGAGAAGATTGAGTGAACATAACGACAAGGTAGGGAGTTTGCAATTCTTACCGTAGCGAAAGAGCAAGCGCCAGCTTCATTAGGCCTAGTGAGGTCCTAACAATCTTTTGAGGTTACCAAAGCTGTCGGTAATGCTATCTAGTCCTGGTAGACATATTTTCATGGCTAGGGTGGGTATACACAGACTTTATTGCCCCTGGGAAGGCTCAGACCCTTTTTTATACATCCTTTCAGTTTGTGGAATAGTGTACACGCCATGTGCAATGAATGGGAAATCGTATAACTTGCGATGTGGCTCGTTTACGTCATATTAAAGCGCTCGCTTTTTTTGAAAACCAGAAAATGGCTACGAACATCATGGGGATTCATTAGGGAAGAAATATAATTGAAAAATTCATAATAATTTGGACCTATGCTGATTCGATTAGCTTTTTTCAGAAAATGTGTTGGAACTTTGGTCTCTACTAGCTGATAGGTGTTAAATCCGTTGGTTGCCTTCTCTTTTAATCTTTCCCACATAATATCCAGCAAATATAGGCTATGCTTTTGCGTAACAATTCTCGAGCTCTCTTACTTGTGCTCTTAAACGCGTCCCACATGAAAAATCGGATAGGACATTTAGGACCTTTAATAAATAGAAATTGAAGTAAAGGTGTTTACATTTTCTCTTCTTTTCATTGTTTTTAATACTATAGCACATACCTTGTAATATGTCTACGCTCACTTTTGTACAATTTCCGTAACTTAAAATTTACACCTGTGCCATAACTAATTGCTGCTTTAACTGTAAAATTTATTATTCCTTTTTATAGGTACGGTACCATCAACGGGTAAGTTTATTGTAATCTTGCATCCTTACGATAATCATATAATCTATGAAAATTCTTTTAGTTCTTCTCCCACATGTGAACATCTTTGTGCAGACTTTTTCCCATAATTTTAACGTGTCGTGTTTCACCAGAAATGCATATACACCTACAGATACTAACCTATGCAATGTAAGAATCAGTTTTCCCTGGCGCATTATAACTAATTAGGTGACTTTTTAGGTGACTAAGACAAACTTAAAGTATCAACGAATTGACATACGTTGAACTGTATACCGCCCAAAGTTGCAACAAGCAATGTCACAGTGTAGTGAGACGTTATTCCATCTCTTTTCGGGAATAGAGTTGTGCATAGAAAGGGACGTGGCCTCCGAGAGGGTGGAGATGTGACACCCACCAGGAAGGACGGTTAGTCTTCGCACATACCATCGGAAATGAAAGAAAGGAGATTACTTAGAGAAGAAAATATTCAAAATGTGAAATTTGTATTTTAACTGAGAAAAGACGCCTCGCACAAGGCTTCCTAAATACCATTGCCTCGGTTATATCTTTGATTCTGAACTATGAAAATCCTGAATCATTCCCAAGGAGTATCGAGCAAATGTAGATTATACGTTTTGGGTAGCAGTTTTCCATTTTTCCTTCACTTGTGCACCTGAACGCACCCTGTAACACATACACCATTGGATTGGATATTATAGGACCTTTTGTAAACAGAAAACAAAGAAAATTGTTAACATTTTCTCTTCTTCTCGTTGTTTTAATTCTAAAGCACATATATTGTACTATGTCTCCGCTCACTCGTGATTGTACCATTTACGTTGCCTTTTTTAAACATGTAAACTACAATAACTACTACGGCTTATCCCTAACTTCTTTATTATTGTTTTTTACGTTTCTTTCGTAGACCTACATGTCCATGGGGGTGAGTTTATTTTAATCGTTCATTCTATCAATAATCATTGCATTTTTATGTATGAAAATCATTTTAGTTTTTCTGACACATCTGTACTTACCCACACTGATATGATCTGATGGTCATTTTCTTTTAATTTGTATGTGTAGCTTTAACGTGACGTGTTTTATTAGAAATGTGCTGATACCCTCCTGGTATTAGCCTTTGCAATGTAAGAATCAGTTTTCTTTGGTGCCTCAAAGTTTTCATGTAAGGAAAGGTGATTATCTGGAAAAAATGAAATGGCAAACGATAACACCAGAGCCCCAGTTCGTAGGCCGTAGATAATATAGTTGAACAACAACAGCGCTCAGTCGTCGTGCAACCCGATACGCAGATTTGCCAATACAGGGAGTGCAGATTCTTCAGTAAACCCCCAAATTTTAAATGACCCTACAGGAAACCCACAGTCCAAAATTTGCGATACAAGCTCTATTTCTACAAATATTAAATTACGTTCCTAACATAGTGGTGTTCATATTTCAAAGAAAAAATGAAAAATTTTGGCTTTTCATCCTTTTTCCCTGAAAGTATATTTACCCCTGCTGTTTAGCTACTACTGACCAGCCCGAGAAATGCCATTTCCACTTGTCTGAGGAGTCGCGATTTTTCCAAATTTTCTGTAGTCTCCGAGCCAACTGAAGAAGGCGCACCGCTCAGACAGTCTGTCATGCAAAACTTCATCCTTTCAGGCCGGGAATTCCTTGCTTACCGTATCCAAAGCTCTGATAAATCTACTCCATCATCAATCTTTCAAACCTGTCGGTTGAGTAGTCTATGTAGATGGATTCTTTAGACCTGAAGTGTCAAAATGTTAACAATTATTCTCAATTTGTACAGGGCATCGTAAAGTATGGTTGGCTTTTTCAGTGAACAGTTTCATTTGAAGTTGGAGTTATGACACATATTTTTTATTATCTAAATAAATAATATGAGTATTGAGATTTTGCCACCCTAGCCAGTTGCTTACTGTAGGTTAGCATTAATATTAACATGACAATAGGGAGGTTTAACATTTTTATCATAAAATTTCGTAGCTCTGTGGCCTGGTATAATTATTTGGTAGTCAGAGTTTGAACTTGATAATCTAATAAGTTTATTGCTAGTTTGCTGAAAACGTTTAGAAAGTGGTAACTAGTTGCGCAAAAGAAAACGGATCATTTCACCCCTCTGTTTAATCCCCATTTCCCCTCATTATTCATTGGTGTGTGTATTAATTCTGCTTATCTTGTCTTTGGTTTCATACTTCTGCTAATTCAAGGATAAGGTAAATGTAGATGATCTTGTCTTGTCTGACCAAGATATTTGCCTACCCATAGTCTTGCGATTGGGAAGTTTATTTACAGTGATTGAGTTTTTAAACAGGATGTTAGTTCTGAACCTTCAAAAGTTGTGTTCTTCACCAGCAGGTTTTAATGAGATTATAAGGGATTATTACGGAGGGTGGAGTTAAAAAAGGAGCAAAAAAAATGGTGAAAGGCAGAAGGAAAACTAGTTTTGTAAGAACTGGTTGGAAGCAGCTTTAGTTTATCAGACTGATCCCCTTCTAGCTGGATACTTGTTTGTGCTATGTGGTTACAATATGCTTTACAATAATTATATTGTTACTTAGAATAAGAAACAGTTTCATTTTTCGATTTGTTGTATTCGATAACCATTTCACTTTTCTCGCATACAATGTGCAGTATCAGGATATATTACAAATCTCTGCTATAAATATATTAATTTTACCACAGTACAACAACTTACCCTACAGTACCTGTGCTTTATATATGTGATATAGGGTGTTCAATATTCCATTTTCATGCCTGGTCCTGTACCTGATCATCAAAACAATGTTTTCCTTTTTCTGTTGAATCATTAAAAACTAACATGCATAGCTCCACTTTTCAAGAAAACCATTGATTATTCGAACAAGTATTGAGACTCTGCAGCCAATGGGCAGAGAGTTGTGACCCAGTCTGTTAACTCTACTCCGTGGGCTAATAATCCAATGTTTCGTTGGGAGTCTTATTCCGTTTAGTGATAAAGATGCAACTCAGATACGCTTCAGTGTTCCTACAATCTTCTTTAGTTTACTTACAGGGAAGGTAAAATCTTAAACAAAATCCTCAAATTTTCCAATTTACCAAATAAAAAGGCTTACCTTTGGTGTATATTCCAGATTGTCACATTTTGAGAAGGGAAAGTAACCAAGCCGATTTTGGCCATCTCGACAATCTGCTTTATAGTTTCTTAAATAATATAAAGGGCGGTCAGAATGGCGTCAAAGTTAGTCGCAGGCGGCTCACTTGACTGAAGCGCTCTTCGCATGAAAACAGTTCACTAGCCGGTTTTGCTCCCTTGATTCAATAAGTTAATACCCCAAACTATCCATTTTAACAAGGGAACTCATCCTCTTGACGTTTTACCAAATTTTCTATTTTTTCTCCCAATATTTCTTGAAATTTGTAAATGCTAAAGGGAGCAGGAAACAAAGTTTCGTGATATTTTCCAATTCAAATGGATAGCTTTGCTTCCTACCATAAAATATATATTTCCCAAAAGAGCTGCAGTCGCCTTGACTATAAAGTTCAAGAGCAGTCCCCAAAATTATTTTGAAGCAACAGCTAAATGTCACAATTTTCTTCTCATTTTTCTTCAAAGCATCTTCCATCGTATTTATGACTTTCTTATTACATATTCAAGGTAGACCAAGCGGTTACTTCTAGTAAATTTCAAAATTTAGGAGACAAATTTTGTCAATTACTCTCAGCAGCCAATCATAATACAGGACTGTTTACTACAATACTTTTAAGTTGGCGTGACTGCTCCTACCTGTAAAAGCTTCAGACTAGCGTCATCTACAACGAAATGACGTTTTCTGTGTCTAAGCAGCTTCAAGAGCAGTGTAAAATAATGCTACGTCAAATTGCGAGATGTCAAGAGCAACGCAGGAGGTGACGTCTATACTTTGTAGATTAGGAAGGTTTCGTGCGCTACTATAGCCAATTTTCATTTGAACCGCAAGTTTTTCATTCTCCGTTTAAAGAACAATTTCTTCATAAAATTCTAATTTTTCTGAAGTATAAGCTTCTAATTTTCAATTATTTTACTGATAAAATATGCAGAAAATTTTCGGAACTTTTGGAGAGTCTCGATTCATCTACTTAAATAGTTACTTAATGAAATGTAGCGAATTCCGATAACTTAAAATCCGGTCCTGTACCTGTTTGGGCGGGTGTTGTGGCTGAGTTTATGAAGGATTTTAACTTTCAGTATGTGTCTCCGTGACTTCTGAAGGCTCAGTGCAACGTCCGTGGCTGTGGGGGCGGGTAAAGTGGCGTACCTTATCATTGATGTTTATTTCGAATGGATTGCTTCGATTTAGTGGCTCATTAAACATTTGAATAGTAAAAAATTTAAATCATATTAAGTGCAGCAATACCTAAAGTGAGTAGAGCTCATGTTCGTAAGTGTACACCTAGACAATAGACAATAAGATAGTAATTCCTCAAAGGTTCCCTCGACTTCCTGTAGCAAGGGCACTAGCGTAGCCAGCGGGGGGCAGGGGGGGCAGAGTGCCCCCACAGAAATTTTGGGGACGCGATGGGCCATGTTGAAAAAATGAAGGAGGGCAAAAAAAAAAAAAAAAAAAAGATAAACGGCAGGAGGAGGGAGGGAACCGGGGGCATTTTTTACAGTTTTTCGAGGGGGGGGGAGGAAAGCTCTTAGTCGTTACGATAAAGTATGCAGTCCCCGACGGCGGCTAGTGTCCCCGATGGGTTACCTGTTCTTTGCTCTTAAGGGACAATTTCCCTAATAAGAACCCCAAATTTTCGGCGCGCTACGCGCGCTGTAGATTCACTCCATTTTTTTTTAATACTTCCTTTCCACATATCTAGAGAGTGTAAGCCCTGTCAACCTTACCAAGAAACAGGGAGGCAGACTAACATGTTATTTAGAGGTCTTAAATTTCATCCCATATCACAAAGCCTAGTTGCTGTTCTCTTGTGTGTGTCATGCGATAGGTCAGTTGGTGAGCGACTCACGGACAGACGGAGCATAGTTTGGTTATTTTATCTGGTATTCCAGGTGTTTTCGACACAATGTATGTTATTCTCGATACTGTCTACAACCCCCACAGTTTCTATTTTTTTTCTTTTTGTTTTTAATGATTACATAGGCTATGTTATTTTTGTAAGTCTACCAAAAAATTTCGCGCGCTTCGCGCTCTTTGCAATTTCACGATTCAGACTCAACAGAACACTATCAGTGCGCAACTCGGCTTTTAAAATATTAAGTGATATTGTGCAAAATGTGCCAAGGGGTTCAATAACATGGGATAGTAAGGCTCCTTCATATCCCCTTCTCACCACCCCCTCGACATAGGGGCCGTCGGAACTTGTGGTCGCTGACATGGCCCGCCCCCTGTCGGGAATAATCTGTTGCCTTCCCATGGTCGGTTTAATTATTTTGGCTTTCAAAAGAGTTATTTCTGCGATAAAACCCAAAATGTTCAGAATGCTTTTCACACTCTTCCTCAGTTCCGTTACCTAGAGCTAATAAATTACAAACCCTTCCATCTTTTCAAGTAAATTAATATGTAGAATAAATGGATTAATGAACATGTCGGGAATATCATCTCATTTCGCTAAACCAGGGAGGTGTGATCTCTTGTGTCAGTCGTGCGGTACGGACTCGAAGAGGGAAATACAATATAAGTTGTGCCCGATAGGGCCAAAAGGCCAAGACAATTGATCTATGTAAGCTTTAAATAAGTACAGATTCTTTTTAGTGTAGGCTAACCCAAAAAAATTTCGCCCGCTTTTCCACGGTTAAATCAGTGCGGAAATATCTTCCTCTAGCATATACATATTTTATGTCGTATATGACTCGCAATGGCAGGTATAGTGCACAGGTTTTCTTCAAATCTCCCTCACCAACTCATCGACGGCATCCTGGCTGTCGGGGCTTGGGGTCGCTACCCACCCTACCCCTCCCCCGTTCGGAGAGTGGCCCTTCGTCGGGCAAATCCTGGCGCCAAGCCTGGAGGGAAGACACATTTTCCAGTTATGACTTGTATATGTGTAATGGAGCAATGAACTAAAGATGGAAGCTGTATTTTTTGGAGAGCGGCAACTATTTTGGAGGGGCGGCCAATTTCACTAGGAGGGCGTGTCGCCCCTCTAAAACCCCCCTGTGGAGAACACTAGAATCTAGTATAAAAAGAACAAAATATAGCACCATGTTGCATCTAAGCTCTTCGAGACAGCAAAAAATTCCAAAAGGGGAGGGGGACACCCAGGAAGACAGGCCCGTAGCCAGGGGGTTCGCACTTACTCCCGCCCAGACCTATTTTTTATTATTATTTTAAATAAATGGAATTTTGGCGTTTTTCAAGGTGAAATGTCAATTCCGCTGGTTTAGCCAATGTAAGTCTTATAAGTAGCTGTTTTGTTTCAGTGCAACACAATTTCCTAGGGCCCCATTGACTCGTACAGTAACCCTCTTACAGGCACACACTAACTCTCGAGGGAATAAGGAAAACATTGATACAAGATTGAAAATGTCCAAAAATTCCAGTTAAGGTTTTCACCAGATCGCTCAATTTTGATGTAAAATTCAAACATCTCCTTGAGGTAGGAGTGGGAGAACCACACCCTCTCCCCGTTCGGATGCTGGGCTCCTCACTTGGGCGCTTCGCTCCCTCAAGAAAATGCCACATCCCAGTGGCGGCGATGAAAAATGAAAAAGTGGGGGCTAAAGGTATGTGCAGCCCCTCAATATTTGTCAAGTGCTCCAATTAAGAAGCGGGGAGGATTTCAAAGTTGGGCTGAAAATATTCTTGCTCTGAACACTCGGGAAGTGCCGTTTCCGGCCATCTGAGGGGTTTGTAAAACCAAAAATTTCCTGGTTCGCTCCGCACCAATCGATGGTAGGGCTCCGCTTAGAAACATGTATTGACATTTTTTATAGATTGTTTTTTTTTTTTTTTTTTTTTTTGCATTAATTGAGAAATTTCAGAAATGATATCCATTTCCAGGTTGGGAACATGCAGCATAAAACACTCGGGAAGTGCCGTTTCCTGCCATCTGAGGGGCTTTTAAAACCAAAAATTTTCTTGTACGCTCCGCGCCAACCGATGGTGGCGCTCCGCTTAGATAGTCCTGTCGGTCAAGATTGGGGACGATGAGTCGACTTTGCCCCCCCCCCCCACAAGAAAATCCTGGCTACGCCCCTGAGCAAGGGGCAAAATTAAATCAATACTACCAAAAGAGTTTTGCTTCCTGGAGTAGACATCTTCCCGAAGGATTACAAAATTAAGTAATCATCCTCTCTCAACCTTCAGACCTTTGCTCCAGTAATATCATTCCTTCCTAACAAAAATAGTTTCTGCATTTGGTTGGGGACCTTTTGGAAATAGAAAACTAGGTAAAGTTGTAAACATGTTCCTTTCTTCTGTCGTTTTAGTTCTATAGCACATTCCTTGAAATATGTCTACGTTCACTTTGGACAACTTACGTTACTTAACATTTACAACTATACAAAAACTTAGTGCTGCATAGACTCTTAAAATTATTCTTTCACTTTTAGCCAAAGCCCGAACCCGATGGGGTAACTTAATTTTAATCGTGCATTATACCGATACTCATGTAATCTATGAAAATCATTTTAATTCTTCCCGCACTTCAGTACATCTCTAAACATTGATGATTTCTTTTTAAAAAAAATCTTTTACGCATAATTTTAACTTGTCGTGTCTTATCAGAACTGTACTGACATCCCCCTCATATAAGCCAATGCAACGTTGGAATCAATTTTCAAAGTCTTTATATCTAATAATCAACAAACAATGCAACAGTGAACTTCGTGAAGTGTCCTTTCATGTAAGCATATCCCCTTTGTGGAATAGATTTCCCCTGGGGATAGCTCTGGAGCGTCGCCTTCTAGAGCGTGTAGTTATTACGACCTCCAGACTCGATTGGAAATGAAAGAAGGCAGATTTCTGAGGAAAGACAACATTTAAAAATATTCAAGATCTATTTTAACTAAGAAAAGACACTTAGCATAAAGCTCCGGAAATACCATTGATTCTATACTATTGATTCTGAAATATAAAATCCTTAAAGGAGAAGGCAACCCTAGCTTTTTCTGCCTACAGACTACCATTTTATGGTATGCTCTTTCCAAAAGAAGCACAAAGAAGTTTTTCAAGTATTCATTTCAACCTTAAAAATTGATTTTTAAGAAGCTACTGGTCCGCGCCATCGTTTTTTGAAATTCACCAGTTCTCGGATGTACAATGACGAAACCGAGCCACAAATCATTTTTCAACAGAAATGTTACCAACCCACATAAACTATCTATACTTGCACATATACCGTACTGCATAACACATCTTCTGAATTCCCCTTGATAAAATTCCTAATGTTTGAATAAAATTATTTTCAATATACAGTAATAAAGTAAAATTAAAAAGAGCACGAAAAAATAGTTTGCGTAATTGGCAACACCATCGCACCGCTGTCTGTCACCATACACTTTGCCTGTAACCCTTACAGTTCGGGTAACCCTGATGAAAGGAAATAACTGTATGTAGAGAACTGCAAACACGTTCTCATGGCAGGGTGACCTTGACTAATGTACAGTAAACTGCTGTGCAGTGTCCCGTGTGAAAACACTGTGCACGGAATTTAACGTTACAACTTACGAGCAGGATGTACTCGAACTCTTTGTAGTACACTCTCCCGCTAAACATGGAATATAGGACGGGAACGTTTGTATAGAAAGATTGAATCAAGCGGTATGTTTGGTAGCCTGAGTATTCAGAGAATATAGAAAGAAAACAGGACAAGGTGCCAGTCGGCGGGATCCGTTATAAAGGTTCTAGCATGCGGCTAGTACGCTTAGCACTTTTACCAGTTTTGACACAAATTGGAACCAGTATGATCTTGTCTGTTTTCTACGCAAATAGCGAGTGAGCTAACAGTATCTTGGGGAAGTGCTTTTGAGAAAGATAAGGAAAATCCCTATGCGTATTTTTTAACTGCCGATATTTGTTAAGTTGAGGCAAAGAAGAGAAGATTGAGTGAACATAACGACAAGGTAGGGAGTTTGCAATTCTTACCGTAGCGAAAGAGCAAGCGCCAGCTTCATTAGGCCTAGTGAGGTCCTACCAATCTTTTGAGGTTGCCAAAGCTGTCGGCAATGCTATCTAGTCCTGGTAGACATATTTTCATGGCTAGGGTGGGTATACACAGACTTCATTACCCCTGGGAAGGCTCAGACCCTTTTTTATACATCCTTTCAGTTTGTGGAATAGTGTACACGCCATGTGCAATGAATGGGAAATCGTATAACTTGCGATGTGACTCGTTTACGTCATATTAAAGCGCCCTCTTTTTTTTTTGAAAACCAGAAAATGGCTACGAACATCATGGGGATTCATTAGGGAAGAAATATAATTGAAAAATTCATAATAATTTGGAACTATGCTGATTCGATTAGCTTTTTTCAGAAAATGTGTTAGAACTGTGGTCTCTACTAGCTGATAGGTGTTAAATCCGTTGGTTGCCTTCTCTTTTAATCTTTCCCACATAATATCCAGCAAATATAGGCTATGCTTTTGCGTAACAATTTCCAAGCTCTCTTACTTGTGCTCTTAAACGCGTCCCACATGGAACATCTGATAGGACATTTAGGACCTTTAAGAAATAGAAAATGAAGTAAACGTGTTGACATTTTCTCTTCTTTTCATTGTTTTTAATACTATACCACATACCTTGTAATAAGTCTACGCTCATTTTTGTACAATTTCCGTAACTTAACATTTACACCTGTGCAATAACTAATTGCTGCTTCAACTGAAAAATTTATTATTCCTTTTTATAGTTACCGCACCATGAAGAGGTAAGTTTATTCTAATCGTGCATTCTACCGATAATCATATAATCTATGAAAATTCTTTTAGTTCTTCTCCCACATGTGAACATCTTTGTGCAGACTTTTTCCCATAATTTTAACGTAACGTGTTTCATCAGAAATGCACATACAACTACAGATACTAACCTATGCAATGTAAGAATCAGTTTTCCCTGGCGCATTATAACTAATTAGGTGACTAATTAGGTGACTAAGACAAACTTAAAGTATCAACGAATTAACATACGTTGAACTGTTTACCGCCCAAAGTTGCAACAAGCAATGTCACAGTGTAGTGAGACGTTATTCCATCTCTTTTCGGGAATAGAGTTGTGCATAGAAAGGGACTTGGCCTCCGAGAGGGTGGAGGTGTGACACCCATCAGGAAGGACGGTTAGTCGGCACACATACCAGATCGGAAATGAAAGGAAGGAGATTACTTAGAGAAGAAAATATTCAAAATGTGAAATTTGTATTTTAACTGAGAAAAGACGCCTCGCACAAGGCTTCCTAAATACCATTGCCTCGGGCATATCTTCGATTCTGAACTATGAAAATCCTGAATCTTTCCAAAGTAGTATCGAGCAAATGTAGGTTATACGTTTTGGGTAGCAATTTTCCATTTTTCCTTCACGTGTGCACCTGAACACATCCTGTTACACATACACCATTGGATTGGATATTATAGGACCTTTTGTAAACAGAAAACAAAGAAAGTTGTCAACATTTTCTCTTCTTCTCGTTGTTTTAATTCTAAAGCACATACGTTGTACTATGTCTCCGCTCACTCATGATTATACCATTTACGTTGCCTTTTTTAAACATGTAAACTTCAATAACTACTACGGCTTATCCCTAACTTCTTTATTATTGTTTTTTACGTTTCTTTCGTAGGCCTCCCCGTACATGTGGGTAAGTTTATTTTAATCGTTCATTCTACAAATAATCATTGCATTTTTATGTATGAAAATCATTTTAGTTTTTCTGACACATCTGTACATACCCACACTGATATGATCTGATGATCATTTTCTTTTAATTTTTATGTGTAGCTTTAACTTGACGTGTTTTATTAGAAATGTGCTGATACCTCCCTGGTATTAGCCTTTGCAATGTAAGAATCAGTTTTCTTTGGTGCCTCAGTTCGTAGGCCGTAGATAATATAGTTGAACAACAACAACGCTCAGTCGTCGTGCAACTCGATACGCAGATTTACCAATACCGGGAGTGCAGATTCTTCAGTAAACCCCCAAATATTTAAATGACCCTACAGGAAACCCACAATCCAAAAATTTGCGATACAAGCTCTATTTCTACAAATATTAAATTACGTTCCTAACATAGTGGTGTTCATATTTCAAAGAAAAAATGAAAAATTTGGCTTTTCACCCTTTTTCCATGAAAGTATATTTACCCCTGCTGTTTAGCTACTACTGACCAGCCCGAGAAATGCCATTTCCACTTGTCTGAGGAGTCGCGATTTTTCCAAATTTTCTGTAGTCTCCGAGCTAACTGAAGATGGCGCACCGCTCATATAGTCTGTCATGCAAAACTTCGTGTCTTATCAGAACTGTACACTCTTAATTGAGCCGGATCAAATTTGATCCAAGCCGGATCTAATTTGATTCGGATTCCGAGTCCCAGGGGCACCTATCCGTTCCGGATGAAAATGACTTGGAATTCCGGATAAAAAAACAAATGATCCTGTTCCGGATCAAATCTGATCCGGATTCCGAGTCCCAGGGGCACCTATCCGCTCCGGATGAAAATGACTCGGAATTCCGGATAAAAAATAAATGATCCCATTTTGGATCAAATATGATCCGGATTCCGGGTCCCAGGGGCACCTATCCTCTCCGGAAGAAAATGACTCGGAATTCCGGATAAAAAACAAATGATCCAGTTCCGGATCAAATTTGATCCGGATTCCGAGTCCCAGGGGCAACTATCCGCTCCGGATGGAAATGACTCGGAATTCCGGATAAAAAAATAAATGATCCCATTTTGGATCAAATATGATCCGGATTCCGAGTCCCAGGGGCACCTATCCGTCCGGGATGAAAATGACTCGGAATTCCAGATAAAAATTAAACAATCCCGTTCTGGATCGAAATTGATCCGGATTCCATTTTCATGGGGCATCTATTTGATCACCATTATGACCCTCTCCTGGATCAAATCTGATCCGGGTTCTGCATCCTAGGCTACCTATTCCATCCGGATATGACTGCAATTTCTGGAAACCAATGACTCCATTCAGGTTCAAATCTGAATGGATTCCAGGTGATATCCCAGTGGCTGCTATTTGATCCAGATGAAAACAACTTGGAATTATTGGTTAAAATTAGTGACGATGTTTATAAAAGCTTTAATCAAAATTTGGGGTCACAAATCACCTTGCTTTCTTCAATGAAGAGGACCAGTTATAGAATAAATCCACACTTTCAATCTATTTTCTCTGAAGGAAACAATGTGGCTATTTAGCTAGCATCCGATTATAGTAGTTAGTTTAACAATTGAAATAAGAAACAATAATAGCTACAAATATTGGTCTAGTTGACAATGTATTTTGGAACACACTGCAAAACAAATTACCAATTTCCAACAACAAAAAATCTTCTACATGAAAAGCAGTAAGCATAAAAAGGTTCATACACTCATGTTGACATGAGTGTATGATAAAAAAAATTCCGATAAAAATCTTTGAAGGTTACTCCAAATGGCCTTTGAAGAAAATGGCACACTGACTACTCATTTCTGATCCAGTAACTAAGGCAACAACTCATCAAAAGGGGGGGGGGGTAAGCCCTTTAAAAACATGAAATCCTGCTACACAATGGAAAGATATTAGAAATTAAGAGCTGAGAGGCATTAGGTGAGATATAAAGTGCATACCATACATAAAGAAGTAATGAACTTTGAGTTCCAACTTTCCACCACCTACTGGCACGGGATTATCATGGTGGTTGGTTGGGTTTTTAAATGTCTCTGGGTGAAAAATAAATTCTCATGATAGGTATATACCGGGTTAGCATGTGGGGCCCAGGCTACTGATCCCATACTTGTTCAATGCTTTTGCTGAGGCTTTGGATGGGAAGAATATGATTGTGCTGTTCTGAGCAGCTGCTGCCTCTGGTTTTTCATACTTCTTTGAGAGGGGGTGGGGAGATTTAAGGGAAAACTGATGTTACTTGTAGAGGCAAATTTTGAAAGTTTGATAATATTAAACATAGGTTGTACCCACTCAGTGTCAATATTCCAGTGGCAGTCTCAGTTTCAGTAAATGTCTGATATGTTTCCCCATACAATAAAATTTAAGCATTGCAATATCGTGATAACCGACTCTTGTATTATAGAATTAAATATACATGGGAATGAAACCTACCAATGAAAATATCATGCAGTACTTAAATCAAAAATGCACACTGTACCTAGCTAGCTTACCTGTTGAAATAGGTTGATCTTCCTCAGCTTTACCTTTCCTAAGGATGGATTCTGCTTCTTGCAGAAATCTCAAGTCAATGGAAACCGGAAATGCATAATTAATGTTCAAGACATCCATAATTGAAAGCAAAGTTCAACACTCTGCAAACATCCCTTCCATGATGAGCACCTTTCTACACAGTAATAAGTCAAGAGGTCTGAAGTTCCACAAGTGGCCAGGTCATACCAAAGACTTTAAATTAGAATCTACTGCTTTTGTGCTCAGCATCAGAAAGGGTGAAGGGAAACCAGACTTAAACCATTTGATTAGAAGCTGAGTTACAAAAGCTAACCTAACTAACTACACTGTAACAGACACCTACTACTTTGTTTTCCTGGGCCTAACTCCAAAACAAAAGACTACCAGCTGAACCTCTCCACTGGAAGTAAGGTATTGATGATGAACCTCATTCGGAAAGTACAGATGTTACTGGTCCAAACCTATAAAATGGCAAAATAAAAAGTTTTACGTCAAGGTATTATAATACAACAATGAAAATGTAGTGAGAGGCATGGTTTCCAACAGTGACATGATTTGCAACACAGTGACAGTGTATAATTCACTGTAACCTGCGATCTAGAACAAATTATGTAGAACTGCAATACTCTTCTCATTTACAATTCAATACGCAATGGGGTAGGATATCATCTTTGAACATGGCAACTGTACAAACAACATTCATGTTTCAATATTTTCACCACTTTTTCAATACCTGCTTGTACTGTAAGTGAAGATAAAACAAACATTGGCAAGCTTTCACAAATCCACCACACAACAGTGCAGGACAGTGGGGGTTCCTGATTTCCAGAATTAAACAAACTTTTATAACAATTTTATGATAATGTTTTTCTGGTTTGCTAATGGTATAATATTTTGTTTTTGTTGTTGTTGTTAAGGGAAACTTTGCATTTGTTAAACAAAGAAATTTCATCCTTTTAAAACCAGTATTTATTGGCAAAGAGTGATAAATAATTGCAAATCAGACATTGTGGTAGCCTTCTCTTGTAAAAATAAGTTCAACTCAGATAGAAATTTGGTTTTTTGTTGCTCAAGAACAATTTGTTCACCCAAAGTTTCAACATTTCAAAAGATGCAACTTCCAAAACTCTTACTGTGCATAATATTTTGAGGAGATTGAGCCATTGCTGGGGTTTATTATTGGGACTGAATGACTTGAAAATGACTTAAGCAATTTACTTTCAATGTTACAGTATGATTTATATAATATTTTCCTTTAAAACCGAGGTATTTGTACTATACCTGTCACAAGCTGTTAGTGAGCGTGCTTCATCTGATCTCCCTTTCACTACAGAGCCATCCCAAGTTTTCAAGTTGCAGTAGGTTGGAGCTTCATGATGACCTAAGACAGAGTAAATTTAGGAATATTACAGTACATAAAAAATTGTCTGAAACATTTTTTAGTGATCTACAACATTTTATGTACATTGCCACTGCACTTAAAATACTGGTACTTTAATGCTTCTGCAAGACAGGGGTAAGGGGTAAATTTGTTCCCTATCAAGGGAAGAAAGCCGAAGTGGATGAAATCCTCCCCCCCCCCCCCGTTTAAAAAAATAGAAAATTGTTGATTTGGTGTTGCCTACTCAAAAAGGAAGACACTTTTGCTGCAAATTTTTAAATTACGTATAAATAAATGGTTCTTAAAGCCCTCCACATTCCATCTTACAGTAGTGGCCTTTAAGGTCAGGAGCAGTTGTCCCAAATTTATTTTGAACCAATGGCTGAATTTCACAATTTTCTTTTTGTTTCTCTTCAAAGTATCTTTCATGGTATTTTAAGACTTCATTATTGCATATTCGGAACCTTGAAAATAATGGTACTGTAAGACATACAGAACCAGTATTAAGGCAGTGCTGGTTCCCAACTCTAGGGTACGGAAGTCTGGGGGGAAGGAACCTAAGCCAAGCATGCATCTGGTTGTTTGATTGGCTTATAAAAATGCAGGAACCTCTGCTCTATATGTTTGTGTAAATATTTTAATTCATCCACACATCCTAACAGCTATTCTTGTCAGCCAATATAAATGAGTACCAGTATTTTCTCAAGTACCAGTATAAGTAACACACCATATATCTTTGTTTTTTCATTTCCTGTAACTATAGTACCGGTATTGACATCAGTACCGGTATACAGCCCAATCCTAGGTTGTATACAGGTATTACTGGTTCAGGTTATAAAAATACCGAAGACATTTGGTGTGTTACTATTGTAGTACCGGTTCTTTAAAAAATTACTGGAACTCCAAAAAATTACCAATACTCATTATAAATGTAGAAACATTATTATTTTAATATAACTAACTGTGGTAAATTAAATCACACATGTACACAATAATTACCCCCCCCCCCCTCCTTAAAAATAATTGAAAATAAGGTGTACAGTACTGAAATAAAATTCAACCTTTACCATGCACTCTTTTCAGTAAATTGGAATATTAAGAGTAGGCCACAACAAGGATGAACTCTACCTTCCTTTGTGGCTATGCATCTTGTTAAAAAAGCAATCTCACTTAGGTAATGCTACTGTGTAAATAGGGATAAGGTACTTACTGAACTGTTAAGGATAGTGATGTACAGTGGCAGAAGGGAATCCAAAGCCAGCCTTCACAAGTTCACAGATTCTGTTGTGACACATAATGAAATTATCTACCATTTCGTTTTTGCCAGCTTCTCTACTCATACTTCCCCAATGCTCTGAAAATATAAGGCAAATCAGATAAGTTACACAATATTTCATACAATTTAGCAATTGACATTTTCAGTTCTTTCAATCACTGTAATAGTTGTAACTTAACTTAGTGTATTACATTCAATTGAGTTAACTCTGTTAGTGAAGGTACAGTATTTGTAGTGAACTGTTAACTGTACCGGTATTACTGTAAACCATAACCTTACAGTATATTATTGGAAATAACTTGTCTTAGATGGCCCCAAAGTACTGTACGGTTTAGTAGGCTCCAGATATGAATAAGGGTGCAAGGGAGAAAATTATATCACTGAGTCACTTTTTAACCCCCAGGGCTACATACCTCATTCAACATGGTGCTGTAGCTTGATGAAGGGACACAGATCACTGGAAAGCATACTGTACTGAATATCCAGTTTTAATTTACTGTACTTACATGTTCAAGTTGTCAGTGACAAGCATTACAACATAGACCTACAGTCCTCTTGGAGTTATGGTGAATGCAAGTTACAACTACAGTATACTAGTATAGTATATCAGAACATGATACATGGCAACGCTAACACACTAGTACTTTCAGACCTCAATCAAAAGCTTGTACTGTATGCGCTGTATAGGTACAGTTCAACATGTATACACAGCCTAAAAATACAATGCAAGCTGCATGTAAAAAATTGATCATATATCTTAAAATTCATTTTAGCAAAATGTCACATTACAAAACAACAGAAACATCACTGTAGCAATGATTTGTGAAATTTTGCCATAAAATGCAAGTTGCAGACTTATACAGGCTATGCAGTATGTATAATTTCATACTGTACTGTAGTCAGGCGCTGAATCAAGGAGGGTTTTTACAGTCCCAGCCCCACCTTTTTCATCACATCAACAATAAAACATACCTGAAATTAGCAGTGAAACTCCCTCACACCCATTTTCTCTTAGATGAGCCCCGTTTTTGGAATGTCTGAATCTACACCTGGAAGTTATTATGAAATTTATCTTGCATAAATAAGTGGGTTAATTGAATTGTTAATTGAAAGCCTACGCCATCAACTGGTACTTACCTTCGAACTAGAGAAACACCTTTGTACACCTGGTACGGTTCGTACTCTGTAACTCTGTTTTACACCTTACATTTCTGTTTTTGCCTGTAGCTTCCTTTTTTTTTTTTTGTATAGGCCTGACCTAACGTTAGGCTACACCATGTCTGTTATTTGTGTTTTTACATACCAAATATTGAAAAGATCAATCAGTCATTACAATGGCATAGCCTATTTTGTAATACACGAGCGATTCAAAATTGGTGCAGTCTACAGTACAAACACACAGCCTACAGTAGGCTCTCTGCAAATTCACAGTCAGTCAGGGCCTTGGCTAGGGCAATTGTGTGACTGCATAACGTTAGGCGCTACTACTTGTTCGTAACGTTAGGTCTTTTGCATCTACAGTATTTATGTTAACGTATGGTATAGCCTTTAGGCCTAACTTAGTGTATTAGCATGTATGGGCGAACGCATTAACGTTATTTGGCTAAGTTATAGGCCCCTAAATGCATTTCATTATGTCCACTAACTGACATGACGAATAAAAACAATAACAGTCTTCAAGTTCTAAACGTTTTGCTTACACTTATTTGAAAAGCTCTCCCATTCTCGAGTTGATTTATCAGGGAAATGCGGTATGAAGAACGTTTACATAAGACTGCATCCAACAATTCAAGTTGCGATTCTCAATTTTCAATTCTCGTCGCAAGTTCTGACGTCACAATACCTGCCGGAGACCAGCCAATCCCATTGTAGAGGATAATTGCGTTATCGGGAAATGTATCAATTTTATCCTCCAAGGATGAAATGATGGTTGCGTTTAAACGGAAACGTGCGAAATTCATCCCGAAAGGAATCAGAATATTTTTATCCGGCTCTATTAAGAGTGTACTGACATCCCCCTCATATAAGCCAATGCAATGTTAGAATCAATTTCCAGAGTCTTTATATCTAATAATCAACAAACAATGCAACAGTGAACTTCGTGAAGTGTCCTTTCATGTAAGCATATCCCCTTTAGTGAATAGACTTCCCCTGGGGATAGCTCTGGAGCGTCGCCTTCTAGAGCGTGTAGTTATTACAAAATCCAGACTCGATTGGAAATGAAAGAAGGCAGATTTCTGAGGAAAGACAACATTTAAAAATATTCAAGATCTATTTTAACTAAGAAAAGACACTTAGCATAAGGCTTCGGAAATACCATTGATTCTATACTATTGATTCTGAAATATGAAATCCTTAAAGGAGAAGGCAACCCTAGCTTTTTCTGCCTACAGACTACCATTTTATGGTATGCTCTTTCCAAAAGAAGCACAAAGAAGTTTTTCAAGTATTCATTTCAACCTTAAAAATTGATTTTTAAGAAGCTACTGGTCCGCGCCATCGTTTTTTGAAATTCACCAGTTCTCGGATGTATAATGACGAAAGCGAGCCACAAATCATTTAGCAACAGAAAAGTTACCAACACACATAAACTATCTATAATTGCACATATACTGCATAACACATCTTCTGAATTCCCCTTGAAAAAGGAGATAAAATTCCTAATGTTTGAATAAAATTATTTTCATCATACAATAGTAAAGTAAAATTAAAAACAGGTTTTTAACAAGAGCACGAAAAAATAGTTTGCGTAATTGGCAGCACCATCGCACCGCTGTCTGTCACCATACACTTTGCCTGTAACCCTTACAGTTCGGGTAACCCTGATGAAAGGAAATAACTGTAGGCTATGTAGAGAACTGCAAACACGTTCTTATGTCAAGGTGGCCTTGACTACGGTAAACTGCTGTGCAGTGTCCCGTGTGAAAACACTGTGCACGCAATTTAAGGTTACAGCTTACGAGCAGGATGTACTCGAACTCTCTGTCGTACACTCTCCCGCTAAACATGGCATATTGGACGGAGACGTTTGTATAGAAAGATTGAATCAAACGGTCTGTTTGGTAGCCTTAGTATTCAGAGAATAAAGAAAGAAAACAGGACAAGGTGGCAGTCGGCGGGATCTCTTATGAAGGTTCTAGCATGCGGCTAGTACGCTTAGCACTTGTACCAGTTTTGACACTAATCGGAACCAGTCTGTTTTCTACGCAAATAGCGAGTGAGCTAACAGTATCTTGGGGAAGTGCTTTTGAGAAAGATACCAGAAAGCCCCTATGCGTATTTTTTAACTGCCGATATTTGTTTAGTTGAGGCAAAGAAGAGAAGACTGAGTGAACATAACGACAAGGTAGGCAGTTTGCAATTCTTACCGTAGCGAAAGAGCAAGCGCCAGCTTCATTAGGCCTTGTGAGGTCCTAACAACCTTTTTAGGTCGCCAAAGCTGTCGGCAATACTATCTAGTCCTGGTAGACATATTTTCATGGCTAGGGTGGGTATACACAGACTTTATTGCCCCTGGGAAGGCTCAGACCCTTTTTTTATACATCCTTTCAGTTTGTGGAATAGTGTACACGCCATGTGCAATGAATGGGAAATCGTATAACTTGCGACGATTACGTCATATTAAAGCGCCCTCTTTTTTGAAAACCAGAAAATGGCTACGAACATCATGGGGATTCATTAAGGAAGAAAAATAATTGAAAAATTCATAATAATTTGGAACTATGCTGATTCGATTAGCTTTTTTCAGAAAATGTGTTAGAACTGTGGTCTCTACTAGCTGATAGGTGTTAAATCCGTTGGTTGCTTTCTCTTTTAATCTTTCCCACATAATATCCAGCAAATATAGGCTATGCTTTTGCGTAACAATTTTCAAGCTCTCTTACTTGTGCTCTTAAACGCGTCCCACATGGAACATCGGATAGGACATTTAGGACCTTTAAGAAATAGAAAATGAAGTAAAGGTGTTGACATTTCCTCTTCTTTTCATTGTTTTTAATACTATAGCACATACCTTGTAATATGTCTACGCTCATTTTTGTACAATTTCCGTAACTTAACATTTACACCTGTGCAATAACTAATTGCTGCTTCAACTGTAAAATTTATTATTCCTTTTTATAGTTACCGCACCATGAAGAGGTAAGTTTATTCTAATCGTGCATTCTACCGATAATCATATAATCTATGAAAATTCTATTAGTTCTTCTCCAACATCTGAACATCTTTGTGCCGACTTTTTCCCATAATTTTAACGTGTCGTGTTTCATCAGAAATGCACATACACCTACAGATACTAACCTATGCAATGCAAGAATCAGTTTTCCCTGGCGCATTATAGCTAATTAGGTGACTTTTTAGGTGACTAAGACAAACTTGAAGTATCAACGAATTGACATACGTTGAACTGTATACCGCCCAAAGTTGCAACAAGCAATGTCACAATGTAGTGAGACGTTATTCCATCTCTTTTCGGGAATAGAGTTGTGCATAGAAAGGGACGTGGCCTCCGAGAGGGTGGAGGTGTGACACCCACCAGGAAGGACGGTTAGTCGGCACACATACCAGATCGGAAATGGAAGGAAGGTGATTACTTAGAGAAGAAAATATTCAAAATGTGAAATTTGTATTTTAACTGAGAAAAGACGCCTCGCACAAGGCTTCCTAAATACCATTGCCTCGGGTATATCTTTGATTCTGAACTATGAAAATCCTGAATCATTGCCAAGTAGTATCGAGCAAATGTAGGTTATACGTTTTGGGTAGCAATTTTCCATTTTTCCTTCACTTGTGCACCTGTCTTCTTCTCGTTGTTTTAATTCTAAAGCACATACGTTGTACTATGTCTCCGCTCACTCATGATTGTACCATTTCCGTTGCCTTTTTTAAACATGTAAACTACAGTAACTACTACGGCTTATCCCTAACTTCTTTATTATTGTTTTTTACGTTTCTTTCGTAGGCCTGCATGTACAAGCGGGTAAGTTTATTTTAATCGTTCATTCTACCAATAATCATTGCATTTTTATGTATGAAAATCATTTTAGTTTTTATGACACATCTGTACATACCCACACTGATATGATCTGATGATCATTTTCTTTTAATTTGTATGTGTAGCTTTAACGTGACGTGTTTTATTAGAAATGTGCTGATACTTCCCTGGTATTAGCCTTTGCAATGTAAAAATCAGTTTTCTTTGGTGCCTCAAAGTTTTCATGTAAGGTAAGGTGATTATTTGGAAAAAAATGAAATGGCAAACGGTAACACCAGAGCCCCAGTTCGTAGGCCGTAGATAATATAGTTGAGCAACAACAACACTCAGTCGTCGTGCAACCCGATACGCAGATTTGCCAATACAGGGAGTGCAGATTCTTCAGTAAACCCCCAAATATTTAAATGACCCTACAGGAAACCCACAGTCCAAAAATTTGCGATACAAGCTCTTTTTCTACAAATATTAAATTACGTTCCTAACATAGTGGTGTTCATATTTCAAAGAAAAAATGAAAAATTTGGCTTTTCACCCTTTTTCCCTGAAAGGATATTTACCCCTGCTGTTTAGCTACTACTGCTTGCTTACTGTAGCTAAGCATTAATTTTAGCATGACCATAGGGAGGTCTTACATTTTTATCATGAAAATTTCGTAGCTCTGTGGTCTGGTATAATTATTTGGTAGTCAGAGTTTGAACTTGATAATCTAATAAGTTTATAACTAGTTTGCTGAAAACGTTGAGAAAGTGGTAACTAGTTGCGCAAAAGAAAACGGATCATTTCACCCCTCTCTTTAATCCCCATTTACCCTCATTATTCATTGGTGTGTGTATGAATTCTGCTTATCTTGTCTTTGGTTTCATACTTCTGCTAATTCAAGAATAAGGTAAATGTAGATGATCTTGTCTTGTCTGACCAAGATATTTGCCTAGCCATAGTCTTGCGATTGGGAAGTTTAATTGAGTTTTTAAACAGCATGTTAGTTCTGAACCTTCAAAAGTTGTGCTCTTCACCAGCAGGTTTTAATGAGATTATAAGGGATTATTACGGAGGGGAGAGTTAAAAAAAGGAGCTTAAAAAGGGTGAAAGGCAGAAGGAAAACTAGTTTTGTAAGAACTGTTTGGAAGCAGCTTTAGTTTATCAGACTGATCCCCATCTAGCTGGATACTTGTTTGTGCCATGTGGTTACAATATGCTTTACAATAATTATATTGTTACTTAGAATAAGAAACAGTTTCATTTTTCGATTTGTTGTATTCGATAACCATTTCACTTTTCGCGCATACAATGTGCAGTATCAGGATATATTACAAATCTCTGCTATAAATATATGAATTTTACCACACTACAACAACTTACCCTACAGTACCTGTGCTTTATATATGTGATATAGGGAGTTCAATATTCCACTTTCATGCCTGGTCCTGTACCTTATCATCAAAACAATGTTTTCCTTTTTCTGTTGTATCATTAAAAACTAGCATGCATAGCTCCACTTTTCAAGATAACCATTGATCATTCGAGAAAGTACTGAGACTCTGCAGCCAATGGGCAGGGATTTACTAGCCCAGGTTGGAAGAGTTCAGTGTGTGGCCCAAAGGGAGGTTTGGGGAACGTGGTGCGCGAAGTTGAAACAAGAGCCCAAGGGCACTATATGGTTCCTTGCATTTTAAGATGATTTTGCACTAAGGTAGTAGCAAAGTAAGGCATGTTTGGGCTTCACCAAAACCATAGGGGCACATTGAATTTTAAAATCATAGAAACAAACAAGTGCAGTTTAAAAGTTTAAAATTTAAAAGTGCAGTTTGATTTTACAAGTTGTCATACTGCATACCTCCCATTTCCATGTCAAAAATACATCACCTTTCTCTAAAATGTCATTTATTTGAGTTTGGGGCAGTAAAGGAGGGTAGTTAATTGCCTTCTTGGTCCATCTCATTAATTCAAATCCAGAACTTACAAAGAACTGTCACAAAGGTCAAATACAGTCAAAGTAGGTCTCAAAAGCAAAAATAGGCAAAGGCCCACAAGTCTGCCACTAAAGGCAGAGTGATTTATTACCACCAATTTCTTTTTCACAATTTGGCTAGAATACCAAGAAACAAACATAGTTCTGTAAAATCTAATAAATGACTTTCAACTTGACCTTCCAGACTGAAGAGGGTTTTTGGAATTTGCATTACTGCCCTGATTGTTAACTAAACTGCTAATAGTCTATGAGGGGATTATTAATCTTCTTTTCTTTCATACATTGCATTTGTCGAAAGGCTATAAGCTTCAGCTGGATTTTATAAAAATTGAACAAAGACATGTCACCCAAACAGTCTCAGTGACATGTGTGTCATAAAGCATGAAAGCATCAAGATGATGAGCCTCTTGTGGTTGTTTTATAGAGTTTTAAGTTACCATAGCTTACAGCAGAGCGTTCTATTATTCTTTCGTATCACTTAGAAATAATGTTATAGCTTGCAAGCATATTTTGCATTTGCCATGGGGGACAACCAAGTTTTGGGAAGTACAACCAAATTTCCAGTGCAGGTTGTCCTCTGGACACCCAGATATATTTGCTAAAGGATCATCCCTGCTTTTGTGACCTCCCTATATCATTCGGTTATTGAATTCTCACATAATATGCCTCGCAGAGCATATAGCATGTACACACAGACACCACTAACTTTTCACTGAAATGACTTATATCGAGTTAAAAAATCATTGTAGGGCAGTATAATTGCCTTTGTGGTTCGTCTCAACAAGACGAATCCAGGTATCACAAAAAAGTTACAAAGGTCAAAAGGTCACATGATGTCAAGTTAGGTCAAAGTAGGTCAACACGTGCACTTTACTTAGACGAACACAACTTTCCATCATGCTATCCCCCCTACGTTTCTTCGTTATTGAGTTATTTCACCGCATACCTCAAATTGAAATGCATATGACCTACACACTAACTAGCCTGTCAGTTAATTGTCAGTAACTGGAGTTAGGAACATCGTAGGAGGGTGGTGTAATTGCCTTTTTGGTTCGTCTGGTCAAGACCAATACAGGCGTCAGAAAAAAAGTCACAAAGGTCAAAAGGTCAAATGAGGTCAAGTGAGGTCAAGGTGGGTCATCACATACACTTCACTTACACTAACACAAATCTCCATTACACCACCCCTCTAAAATATTTCAGTGGCAAGTTATCAAAAAAAACTTTTGACCTTTTGACCCTTTCCACTTATTTTGGTAAATGTGTCAACATTTTCACTTCGTACCAACCTAACTTGTCCTAAAATTATGCCACTGTTTGAAGAACGGATATCGAGTTACAGCTTCTCATAGAAATTCACTTTTTGCCCTTTGGTGGTCGCCAGTGACCTTTGACCTCCAACAAAAAAAATAGGGCACATTTACTTAACAACATCTACATACATACCAAGTTTGAAAAAATTGATCACTTGGTTGTTGAGTTATCGCACCACATACCTCGCATTCCAATCCGTCACATACACACACTTCTTCGTGGAGAAGAACTCCTTTGGTTTTTAATTTGGCCCCTTGCCTAAGAGAGTCTAGGGGACCTTGGAGAAATTACTTTCATCGTCTAGGTGTCCACTAACGACCATGAGCTCTACTCACTTCAAGTGTTGATGCACTCAGTATGATTTCAATTTTTTACATTTTAAATGTTTGATTTAACAAAACATTATATAAATTTTAACTGTTTAATGAACCAGTCAATCTTACGAGTAAGTTTTGCATATTTTTCAGGAAACCCCTTTAAATTCCCAACTTAAGAACATTATGAACAGAAAGAAAAATTATATCCACTTTCACCATGCGACAAAATCTGAAACCTCAACAAACTTCACTCTTGATTGTGCTCATATGAAATTGGGCAGATTAACCTTCAATAAACACTTCAACTTCCCAATCCTCCCAGTGGCGTAGCTACTGGAGGGGGGGGCAGGGGGGGCAAGTTGCCCCCCTGGAAAAAATTTTGGGGAAATTTGATGAATCTTCTTATTATTACAAAAATTTCTCAAAATTTTTGTTAGAATAAGAAATTGTGAGGCATTTTTCATACATAATTCGTATTTTCATGCAACAAATTAACTCAGATTTCATCAGTGTCGCATGAACCGGCCCAATTCGCGTTCCACAGAAATGTCCTCGCCGCCTAGCAGATTGAATGTTCTCTTGTGCTTGTATTCGCACGGGGGTTATGATCAGTGCATTTCAGTGCACAGGAAGCTTTTATTCAGGTGATACTTTGGGAATTCAGTAAAAGGGTGTGAAAACTGACAGACGTCACTACCGTAGACCCCCGAGGTTGTTATGTTCTTCTACAAGCTAGCAGTAGTTGCACGATTTTAGTCTGTGTAAATAACGATGGATGGGGCTGAAACAATCCATGGCCAACGATAAACTTAAAGTTAATCTAGAAATTAGAATTAACAGGATCCGTTGGCACACTTAGATTTTGTTACTTAGCCTAATCCTTGGAGGCTTACAAGCTAGTTCGGGAAAATAGCTTTCTGCTCACTTTGAGTGTAATAACAAATGGGCAATGAGTACCTTGTAGCCTTCTACACTTAACAGACTGCTTTTCTAACAGGATATCCTGTATGTTCGAGCCACTATTAGGCCTCATTAGTGGCGTGCGAAGGGGAGACCATTGGGCCATGCCCCCTCACATATGCCATTTTTTCTTTGTTCTTAAAAATACGTAGTCTAACTTTATTAACACAGATTTTACTTCAAAAGATAGCATATGTGGCACCAGATTGCTTATAAGGATGCCCAATTTTTCAAAAATTTTCAAAGGGGAAGGATTGTCCCTGCAAGGTCATTCAGTGATGCCAATTTTTTTTTAATTCTTACAAATAGACCTAGGCAAATTCTGTCAAATTCCAATTTTACTTTAAAAGGTAGACTCTGTTTCCTAATGGTGGCATCGATAAAAAAGACTACATGTTTAGATTCTCTTTACAAGCATAAATACGCTATTTTGACCATCTGAGGGGTCTGATTTTTCGAAATTTTCTTTACGCTCCGCGCCAACCAATGGTGGCGCTTCGCTCGGTCTTTTGGGCAAAATTACATTTTGGGGGTTAAATTAGCTCTTAACTCTCTGATCACTTTGCAGTTTGCGAATATATTTTGAAGTGGGCATTTTATTGCAAACGACAAAAGAAGAAAGCGACTGGCTAGATTCTTCGTATTAGCCTGGAAAATGCTATTTCTGGCCATCTAAGGGGTCTAATTTTTCCAAATTTTCTTTACGCTCCGCGCCAACCAATGGTGGCGCTCCGCTTGGATAATCTTTATGACAAAATAACATTTTGTGGCCAAGAAAAACCACAAGTACCAACCAATGCTCTTTTATTTTGATTCCTTAAAAGTGTGCTAAGTTTAATGACAAGTTTTGCTTCGTAGGGTAGCATAAATGGCATAAAGAAATGCATGTCAAGACACAAAAGTTTCAGTTTTATCCTCATGAACCACCACGATTCAACTTTTAACACTGTTCCTGTCAAAGTCGAAAATCTTGCACCATTTTGCATCTAGGCTCCTTGAAAACGTCAAAAATTTTCCGGACACCCCTCCCCTTAGACCATACTGCATGTCCCTCCCCTTCAGAGAAATCCTGCGTTAGTACATACAAATAAACCAGATATTGTTTACCAAAATAATATACTTTGTTATTTCCGATTGCTCTATATTTAACTTTAAGATTAAAATGCAGGTAATATTACAAAATGACATGGTAATGTTGTTATACTTGTAAGTTTGCATATTTTATATGAAATACATACACATTGACCGGGAAAAGTTTTGGGGAAATTTCATACCTTTGCCCCCCCCCCCCCCCCTGGAAAAATTCTAGCTACGCCACTGAATCCTCCACTACAAATAATACCATTTTTAACATTTTCTGCCACAGGCGTAGGAGGTTGTGACTGTGGGCTTGCTATATTTTTAAAAGGCTATTAAAGAAAAACCATTTTCAAGCGAGAGTTCGGGCTGTCACAAACTTTATATAACTTCAACATTTCAGCAGATTTTGAATGTAGCCAAAAGTCACTATAGGCAAGCAGGGAAGGAATCTATGCGAGGTCGATGTGGTGTGTGTTGGTGCGTTCGTTTCTGGGGTCAATCGGGGATACACACATGAAAATAAACTGGGGATGCTCCGCGAAACGGTGATAATCCCGGTTTTAGAAAGTCCAAAATAATGCAAGGTGGGGTGTCAGATAAGTGCCTGTAGCTGAACGGTTTCATCTGAGGTATATCCTGGATTCCATGTTTTTAGTTCGAATTTGTGTGTAAATATGTGTTTAGATTTTTTAGGATCCCCAGTTGCCTTGCTTATAACCCCTTTGGTTATCCCCGGTTGACTAGGAAGTACAGAATATCCCCACTTGACTGGTATAATACGCATGTTCCCGATAGACGCCAGAAACGAGGAGGTGTGTGTGTGTATGACGTTTTTGCTTATAAATACGATATCTCAAGAAGAATATGTGTGGCTTATCTTATATTTGATGTGTAGGCTGGTTAGATTAAGTACATGATTCCTATTGTGTTTGGTGAAGGTCAAAGGTCAGTTGGGTCCACAAGAGGTCAAAAGGTCAAACCTTTATAAACACGATATCTCAAGAATGGTATATGTAACTGTGCCCATATTTCGCTTGTGGCTTGTTATTATTGAGTGGATAATCCTTATTATAAATTATAATTTTAATTATATAATTATAAATGTACTGATACCTCGCTGATATTAGCCTATGCAATGTAAAAACCAGTTTTCTCTTGTGCCTCAAAGGCAAAGGAGGCACATCCCCGAGAGGGTACAAAATTAAGTTATTACTGTCACCAAAACTTCAGATGTCTTTATACTTATACAATGATTGTTCCCTATCGGAAACGTATATCTGCATTTGGTTAGGAACTTTAGGAGACCAAAAACCTAGGTAAAGGTGTAAACATACTCTCTTCTCTCCATTGGGGATACCAAATTTTCATTGTTTAAATTGTACAGCACCTATCTTTTAATATGTCTCTGTTCAGTCATATAAAGTTTTCGTTCCTTATTACTTAAAACTAAGTACTGCTTAAAGTCTAAAATTCACATTTTTTTTGTTTCTTCAAGAATCCAGAGGGTTGGTGCTAGTCAGTTTATTCTAATCGTGCATTAGGTCTTTCCACCCTTGTGGATCTTATAATTTTTTTTTTACATTTCTATGAATACCTTTAACGTGGCATGTATTATGACTAGAAAGGTGCTAACACCTCCTTTTTATTAGCCTATGCCAGTGCAAGATTTAGATGCGTCAATCTGTTCATGTAAGATAAGGTGAATATTTTGGGAAAGATTTAATAAAAAACAAATACCTATCCTCCTATCCTCCTCTCTTGAATGAACCCAGAATGAAAGTTCACTTCCTCTTCCATGAAACCATTCTCATGATTTAGGATATATCAAAGTTTTATATTTCCTCGTTCTGTATTTAATCACTAATTATGGTAACACTGCGATGTTATTAATAACACAATGTGATTTTTTTTGGGGGTGGGGGGTGAGAACAAGTAAGATGTAAATCAGCGATTTGAAATTCATTAGCCAAAACAAGGCTTGTATTCTTTTCCACACGGAGCGGTATTTTACGAGTGAGGAAAGCACGTGGTTATGTTTCAGGTCATATTCCGATGCCTGAATTCTTACCAAAATTTGCTACAAAAAGCATTATAGTCCTAGTGACATTTTCATGAAATATTCCAAAATATATTGAAACTTGGCCCCTCATTCTGGCGTCTGTAAAAATCAATTGATATTGATCATTTTCACTTCATATTTTAATCATGATTTTACCTCATATGGTAGAAACAGTGGCGTAGCTACTGGGGGGCAGGGGGGCAAGTTGCCCCCCCCCCCCCCGGAAAATAATTTGGGGAAATTTGATGAAATTGGGAAAATTTGATGAATTTTCTTACTCTAACAAAAATTTCTCAAAATTTTTGTTAGAATAAAAAATCCTGAGACATTTCTCATACATAATTCATATTTTCATGCAACAAATTAACCCAGATTTGAGATTTCGTCATTGTCCCATGAACCGACCCTGCTTGCGTTCCACAGAAATGTCCCCGCCGCGTAGCAGATTGAATGTTCTCTTGTATACGCGCGGTTTTTATGATCAGTGCATTTCGGTGCACATGAAGCTGCCATTCAGGAATTTAACAACAGCTGATACAGTACGAATAACACTGAAAGGCTGTAAACCCGAACTTACCCCCTTGCCCACAGTCTCTGTGTTGTACACTTTGGGAATTCAGTAGCAGTAGCTATACCGATTTTACTCTGTGTACATAACGATGGATGGGGCCTGAAACAATCCATGACCAACGATTAACTTAAAGTTAGTCTAGAAATTAGAATGAACGGTATCCATTGGCATACTTAGATTTTGTTACTTAGCCTAATCCTTGGAGGTTTACAGGCTAGTTCGGGAAAAAAGCTTTCTGCTCACTTGGGGTGTAACAATAAACGGGGCCATGAGTACCTTGTAGCCTTCTTCACTTAACAGACTGCTGTTCTAACAGGATATCCTGTATGATCGAGCCACTGTTAGGCCTCCCTTTAGTGGCGTACGAAGGGAGACCATTGGGCCATGCCCCCTCACAGATGCCACTTTTTCTTTGTTCTTAAAAATAATTAATTATATATAACACAGATTTTACTTCAAAAGATAGCATGTGTGGCACCAGGTTGCACATAAGGACATCCAATTTTTCAAAAATTTTCAAAGGAGAAGGACTCTGCAAGTACGTCCCTCAGTGATGCTAATATTTTCATTCCTACAAATAGGCAAATTCTGTCAAGTTCCAATTTTTACTTTAAAAGGTAGACTCTGTTTCCCACAAAATAAGGACTACATGTTTAGATTCTCTTTACAAGCATGAATACGCTATTTTTGACCATCTGAGGGGTCTGATTTTTTCGAAATTTTGTTTTACGCTCCGCGCCAACCAATGGTGGCGTTTCGCTCAGTCTTTTGGGAAAAATTACATTTTTGGGTCAGATTACCCCTTAACTCTGTGATCATTTTTCAGTTTGCGAACATAATTTGAAGGAAAGATTTTATTTGCAAACGACAAAAGAAGGTAGTGACTGGGTAGATTTTTCGTGTAAGTCTGGAAAATGCTATTTCCGGCCATCTGAGTGGTGTGATTTTTCGAAATTTTCTCTACGCTCCGCGCCAACCAATGGTGGCGCTCCGCTTAGATAATCTTTATGACAAAATAACGTTTTGTGGCCAAGAAATACCACAAATCCTATACCGATCAATGCTGTTTTATTTTGACTCCTAAAAGTGTGCAAATTGAATGACAAGTTTAACTTCGTAAGGTAGCATAAATGGCATAAGAATGCATGTAAAGACACAAAAGTTTCAGTTTTATCCTCATGCACCACTACGATTCAACTTTTTACACTGTTCCTGTCAAAGTCGCAAATCTTGCACCATTTTGCATCTAGGCTCCTTGAAAGAGTCAAAAAATTTCTGGACACCCCTCCTCTTAGACCATACTGCATCCCCCCCCCCCTTCAGAGAAATCCTGGGTACGCCACTGCATTAGTACATACAAATAAACCAGTATTGTTGACCAAAATAATATACTAAGAGTTGTTATTTCCAATGGCTCTATGTTATACTTTAAGATTCAAAATGCAGGTAATACAGGAATACAGAGACGGGGGAGGGGTGGGGGGGCTATACTAAGAGTTGTTATTTCCAATGGCTCTATGTTATACTTTAAGATTCAAAATGCAGGTAATACAGGAATACAGAGACGGGGGAGGGGTGGGGGGGCTAGGGGGATTTTATCCCGCACTTAAATAATGACATTGTAATGTTGTTATACTTGTAAATTTGCATTTTTATATGAAATACATACACATTGACCGGGAAAAATTTTGGGGAAATTTCATACCTTTGCCCCCCCCCCCCCCTGGAAAAAATCCTATAGCTACGCCACTGGGTAGAAATGTATCGTTTGGACGGACAGAAGTTTCAAAACGTGGTGGGATGATATAACCAAGGACGTGTTACAATTGCCTGTTTTTATATTACGCAGGAAGACAGGGGGTATCTAGGTGTGTAAAGTACCCAAAGTTTTGGCCGGAAAAGTTGAAGTGGTAGATTTTGGTAATTTTCTCACCGTATAGCAATTTGTTCATTTCTTATTGAAGTGAAACTTTTTTTTGCATACTAAAGTTCAAAATATCGACTATTTTAAGTTAACACCTACCTAAAGTTACTTACAAGTTTTGAATGCTATTTCGGGAATCCTGAGAGGTCGCGATTTTTCAGATTTTTTTTATTTAGGCTCAAGCCAACTTTCGGGTCCTTCCGCTTAGATTTTCAAGGAAATTATTGCACATTTAGGCAAAGAGTCCTCTGCCCACATCATAGCACACTGTTGTTGTCATTTATTTTGATGCCATGAAATGTAGAAAGATGATTAATGTACTAGCAATTATTTTCTCGACCGTAACACGCTTGCACGTATCCCAAATTTTCAAATTTCATAGGCGAGTCACGATGCGTAGGGCGGAACAGTATGTATGCTGCTTCAGTTCCTTGATGAAATGTAGCAACTTCTTAAAACTCAACAGAGCGTCTCGTAGCTGTTTGGTCAGATGTGGTGGGGTAATTTATCACTGACGTTTTTATGAATGCAGTGCTTCGTTATTTAACATTTACACCTGTGCAATAACTAATTACTGTTTCAACTTAAAAATTTATTTCGTTTTTCTTGCACAGTTCCGTACTATGGGGGTAAATTTATTCTAATCTTGCATTCTTCCGAAAATCATTCAATTTATGAAAATTATCTTTGTCCTTCTCATACATCTGTCCATGATCTGTACACACTGATGACTTTTTTAAATCTTTTATGGATAGTTCTAACGCGACTTGCTTTATCAGAAATGTATTGACACTTCCCTGATATAAGCCTTTGCAATGTAAGAATCAGTTTTTCTTGTGCATCATAGTCTTCACTTAAAATTACTCAGTGAATATTTGTGGGAAGATTAACTGGACAACAACAAAAAAGCGTATCATATCTTTACAATTTTTCTTCAAAAAGCTTTAGGTTTTCAAATATTTGTAAAAAGTTGCGAAATATTTTCGGAAAAAATTCCAATGAAACATTTTAATCATCACGACATTCTTTTCATCTTTGATGGCAGAACACTTAAAAACAACCCATAAAATCAATTTTCACGCCAGATTTTCTTTCAAAAATCAAAATCTTTTCATAACAAGTTCGGGACTTTTAAATATTTCTTCACAAGTTAGCCTCGAATTTCTGGGCGCTTCGCGCACCACAAATTCTGTAATGCTTGTGATGGATCCCATCGGGAACTCACCTTTGTAGGAGCTTCGAAAAGGTGGCCCCCTGTTGTGGATCCTGGCCTCCCTTTCGGCCAAATCCTGGAGGCGCCACCGCTGACATTGTGACTGAGAAACTATTTTCCTTCGACTCAACTCGTGACCTTCTCAAAGAGTAGCTTCAGATTGTCAAAGTTTGAGAAGAAAAGCAGGAAATTTTTAAGTTTCGTTTAAAGAGACTTAATGTTCAATAAGAATAAATTATATAACCCCAAGATATTTTGGTCGTCCCAATGATCTGCTTTATTGTGTTTAAATTACAGGAACAGGAAAGGGACCCTCTTCAAAGGCGTCAAAGTCGGTTGCGCACCTGACTGGAGCGCCCGTCGGATATAAACACTTCACCGGCCTTGCTTTACTGAACTAAGACCAGGCATTAACTTTTTTTACGATGAAACTCACATCCTTGACGTTTTTTACCAAAACCCATTTTTCCTACAATTTAGCTCGGAATTTATTCGGAACATATCAGCTTGAAACGACCATTTAAAATCTGCCAGTTTGCTGTGCAGCATTAAAGTTTGCGGTTTATCCCTCTCATTCACGCTTGAACGGAACCGCTGTGGAAGCAAGGACGCAATGGAATTATTGTATAAAAAGAAAACAGTAAGAAACAGGCGTGGGTTTGAGACACTCTGAGGGTTAGTCTTTATTTTAATCGAAATCTGCACATTGTTCCCATAAACCAACCAGAATGAAATATACCTTAATGGAAAGGAGGTAAGTTTACCCAGAAACGATAGCTCCACTGTGTCGAGAGCTGTCACGGTGTAAATGAACGCACCCGGCCCATATATTGATATTTTCACTGTTTCGCATTAAACTTTCGCGACTTTTATATTTTTCATTAAAAAAGTGCACATTGTTCCGCCTTGATTTTGCATTAAAAATTTAGTCTACTAAAAAGACAAAAATTTCTTCTTCCCAAATCTGAACAGCCCAGCTCTATGCGAGTTGTATAACTAAAGATATTTGCATTTAACTAAAAAAGTTCGAGATTTTCTGCACAGTTAAGAATCGCTGTGGTTCTTTTAGGCTTTGATGGTCGCCATGTTCCCATATGAATGTTTTAATTATTAAATTCAAATCATACTGAGTACAACAACAGTTTAAGGGAGCAAAGCAGATGTTTGTTGTTGTTGGTAAACACCTAATAAATGATATTAGCTTCTCCAAAGACCCCTCGGTTCTGTGAAGCAAAGGACAAAATTAGATAAAAACTACCAAAGGAGTTCTGTTCCATGAAGTAGTCACATTCCCGAAAGATTACAAAATCAAGAAATCACCCTCTCGATCCAAGCCTTTAGACCTCCGTGCTAGTACCATGATTGCTTCCTAACGAAAATGGCTTTCTGCATTGGGTTAGTATCTTTTGGAAAAAGAAAAAAGAAAAACTTCTCTTTTTGTCATTAAATTCATTCCATAGCAAATAACATATCTTGTAACACGTCTACGCTCACTTTTGTACAATTTCCGTTTCTTACTTACACTGACTGCTTCAACTTTGAAATATTATTTTATTTTTTATATTTATTTTATCTGTTGGAGTGAATTTTGTATTCCAAATGAAAGAGTAAAATAACGACTGCTTAGTTCCAACTAACGAGCCTAAGAAATGCATTTTCCTGTTTTCACAGGGTTCTAATTTTTCAAAATTGTATGTACGATCCTCCACCCTCCACCCTCCACCCTCCCCCCTCCCAACAAAAAAGATGACGTTCCTGTTAGATATTCTTTCGGGCAGGAATACATTTTCCGGGAAAAAATTCTTTAGCCCCAACTGAAAATGCTTCCGTAAGCTATCGCTTTCTGCCATAAAATTCCTTTGATATATCACCTGCATATTTTCAAATATTTGTTTAGAGGAAGCCAAAATTTGTCACTATCAGTAGTAGGGCTGTAAGCTGCATTATGATATTCAGTAACCCCAACAAACTACAAATCGCTCCGGTGATCACTTGATCTTTCTAAAAAACGAAAATTCGACTTTGAAAACCTCCAAGTCTTTCAAAACATTACCGTTCTTTCTTCCATAAGCGTCAGGTTTCCAAATATTTGTTAAAAGTTGCGCAATATTTTCGAAAAATTTTCCTATTTCGGCGGATACTCCTTACAATGAAAAACTTCAATAATCCCGACATTCTCCTTGGGTTTGCTCTTAACGGCAGATCAGTCTTAAACACAACCCATATTTTCAGTTTTCAAAACGCCACATTTTCTTCTATAAAATTTCAAAATTTCTCCAATATGAGTTCTTAATTATCAAATGTACGTTCAATGTTAAAACTTTGGGGGCAATTTGGAGTTCCAGTTTTCTTCTGAGATCATAGTATGTATAGGCCTACAATAAAATGCGTCACCCAAACGAATTCCAATCTTGCGTGCAACTGTCTTGCATTTTGATCATATGCAGGGTAGATTCTTCAACATTCACCCCGATTATTTTAATTGTCCTTACAAAAAGACATATTTCTTCCAAAAAATAAAAAAAAATTCCATAACAATGTTCTGAATTTGAAAATTTCTTTAAAAGAAAGCCTCAAGTTTCTGCGCGCTTCGCGCACCTCAAATTCTGAGAGTCACGACGAATCGGGAACTCATTACCTTTGTCGGAGCTTCGAAATGCTGGCGCCCTGTCGGAGGGCTTGGCCTCCTTTCGGGAAAATCCTGAAGGCGCCATCCCTGACTTTGTGACTGAGAACTCGTGAGTGAACCTCCCAAAAAAGCCCCAGATTGTCAAATTTTGAGAAGAAAAAGCAGGAAATTTTCATTTTCGTTTAAATGTTCAATACGAATTTTCACTTGCTCTATGTTCAATAAGAATGAAATATGTCGCCCAAACAACTTTCTGTCGTCCCGATGATTTGCTTTATTGTGTTTCAATAACAGATAGAGGACCCTCTTCAAAGGTGTCAAAGTCGTTTGCGCACCTGATTGGAGCGACTGTCGGACAGAAAGAGCTCACCAGCTTTGCCTTGCTTGCTTCAAGAAATTAAGACCCCACAATTATAATTTTTACGATGAAACTTACATTCTTGACGTTTTTACCAAAATCAATTTTTCTCTAATATAAGCTCTAGACTTTTAAATATTAAAAAATCTTATAAGTCAATCTTTCGTGATATATTTCAATTCTAACAGATAGCTTTTAATCCAACCCAAGCTCCGGACTTTAAATATTTCTTTCAAAAAAGCCTCAAATTCCGACACGCTTCGCGCACCTGACTGGAGAGCCCATGTCATGAAAACAGTTCACCGGTCTTGCTTGATTGCTTCAATGAACTAAGACCCCACATTAACGATTTTTTACGATGCAATTTACATTCTTAACGTTTTTACCAAAACCCACTTTCCTCCAGTATAAGCTCCAGATTCTTAAATATGAAAAAAATCTCAAGTCAATCTTTTGTGATATTTTTCAATTCAAACAGATAGCTTTAATCCAACCCACAAAATATGTAACCTAAACGAACTCCAGTTGCCCTGGCTTAAACGAGCTTTCAATTAGATTTTAAACACACGGACGTCATCTGTAACGAAATGACTTCATCTGTGTCTATGGTGCTTCAAGCGTAATGTTAAATAACCCTTCGCCAACTTGTAAAATGTCAAGATCAAGGCATCACGTTGTAAATGAGATCGGCGTCGTGCAATCTAAAACTCATTACTTTTGTAAATTTTCAATTGAACTCCAAATTTTCAATTTTCGCTACGAAGAACAGCAATTTTGCTTTTTCAGAAAATCCTGAATTATCTAAAGTATAGGCTGCTCTTTATGTAATTCGTTGAAATGGAAAATTTTCATATTTCATAGCTGATTTTCTATGCGTTGGGCTGTCCTACATTGGAATACATGCACATTAATAAAACAAATTGACAACTGTGAAGAGGTGCTCAAAAATATTCATAACGTTGAGACAACCAAATTTTACCCCGGTCTGGGGAAACCTCATTTTTCCCCCGAAAGCGGTTGTATCCAGAATTGTTTAATGTCATCTAGAAATTTCCAGCTGACCATTTTATCTTGATGGTGAATGAAATACTTACATCGTTCCATATAGGCCGTACCCAGCAGAAGTTTGGACGGGGACAGAGTGGCCCCATAAGAGTTTCAAAGTTTAGAAAAGCGGTGAATGATGCTGACAAAATTAATTTAAAAACAAACTGAGCAAAAGGAAAAACAATTATAGGACGGAAAGGTAGGAAGTTGGCGGGGCGAAGCGGGGAGGTAAGAAGCCTCGAGTTCGTAATCAGGGAACATAAGCCAGGGTTCGTAGCCCTTCATGGATTCAAAATTCAAGGACTTTTCAAGGAGTTTTCAAGACCTCTTAAAAACTTTTCAAGTACTATATACAGCGACTTTCACTCGGAAATTTCACTGAGATCAATCAAGCGCATGTGCATCTAAACTCGTACTTCCAGGTATCAGCTGTAATTTGCTTTGATGTTCAAACCATCAAACTGAAAATGGAAGCAGGGTCATGTACTGCATAATGCTGGGATGTCTTCAAATACTGTATGCATGAAAGAATCAACATTTACTTGAAAATAAACATATACAAAATCCATCAAAGATAACAATGCATTCAGCGTGGCCAGTAGGTCACCGGTTGCACGCGAAGACCAATTTGTGACAGAGCCCAAATGTTATAATGTTCCGTTTTGTTAAAATTCCCTTTGAAATATTCTGTTTGCATTTTTTCAATTACGAGTCCCTTTGATTTTTTCTCTTCAGCTAGTATGAATAATGGAAAATTCCGATTTCATAAAATGAAAATAGCCTCAGACTGTATAGCTGGTTTTGTACCAGAGGTGCCGCATCGTATGTGCATGGCAAGCTGATGCAAACACAAGTCTACGAAGCCTACTAGTGTGGTGTACGAGTAACTTTTGCCTGCCATGCAGGGCATCTCACTAGTGTTCGACAGATTATGCTATAATTGATAATACCCGATTATTCAATTTAACAATCGGACCTGTTTCCCAGTTACAGATCACCGATTATTGGAAAGAGGGAAGTAACATGTTCGTCACTTTAGTACGTGCCCCTTGCTTCGTGCATATCGTATTATCATAACCAGTTCAGGATGGAAAATATTGGGAATATTTCTGGATATCATTTTTGTAGGCGAAATATTTTCACTTTAAAAGTGGAGATACAAATCCAGCCTTAATACAGTACAACTGTTTGCAGTAGATATCACATGCCGTTTGATAATTTAGTTCTGATGCCGACATCATGCTCTGTCTAGTTTTCTTCCCCCAATCATGTCGGAAAATTACATTCTTTTACTGTACTGGGTTGTAGTTGCGTTAATGCACTGTAGCTACTCCTGTTTTAACAAACCCCATGTAAAGCAATCATGATAATCTTGGCAGTTCTGGGCACCCGTAGAACGTATCACATGGTTCTTTTCCGATATAAATATCCCCGTATATTTTTAGCAGTTCTCGTCCAAAACTTCCGTCGTTTAAAAAGAATCTGCAACTGATTGAACATAAGTCCGATCCCCGAAAAATCCACGTTCAGAGAGATTTGTGAAGCCATTTCTAGGTGAATTTAGCACGGGGCTCGCCCGGCTTCGCTAGCCGGTATTACAAGCGCGATCGTCATAACACAAACTAAACGGGAAAATTTGTCTCGAGACCGAGTATTTTCACACACTAAATCACATAGGCGAAGGCGCAAGTTGTGATTGGCTGCCTAGAATCAACGCAATTGAACCAATCACGAAGCAGGGGCTTATTTAAATTTTGCAATGGATCTTATGCATATGATGTCACCGAGCAAAATATGATGCCTTCTTTGGCGGTAAAAACGGACACGCACGTAAGTGTAGTGCATGCGTAGGCCAAGAAGCTTGCTGCAAGAGACCACGTGCAATTACTGTTTTCGTTTGCAATGACGTCGTATGACAACATTGCTTAAGTCCTACTATAAATAACATTACGGAAGGAATGCTGGGAATGACTTAATTTATGCAAGATAATAACCACCGAACTTCACAAGATTCTAGGTGCGAAGTGTACAAAACGTGCACAGATATGTATGCAAAGCTTGTGGATTGGAAAACTGAAACGGCAAAACACTGCAGCTAGATAGTCTGTACTATGTATTTTTTGCTGAACAGTTGGTACCGCAACTTACGCGGTGCTTTCTGCAAGACAGGGAAAACACCTTGAATGCACTTCTAAATCGAATTCCAAGTAATACTACCAGGTTATAGCAGAAAACTTAAACATCAAACGATCATTCCCATGCCAGGGGTAAAATTTATACGTTTGTGATTATCAATGCATCCTGTTTTAGCGGGAAGTTAAAGGATTGGGTATTTACGGGAATTTTAACGAAATTGAGAGCAAGTTTCAAGTATATTTAGCCCCCTTTTCCAGTTTGCAAATAATAGGTGGTAGTGATCGGTTGAATGGCAGAATTGCCGCTTATTTACCGATAACGGAATAATCGGCCCGATGCCGATTACTTAACCGATGATCGGTCGAACACTACATCTCACCTGGAAGTACGAGCCATGCTGTTTGAACCTAGTACCGTTTACGTACGTTCGGCCTCAGTTTTTAGTGCTCAACACACTAATCTTACGGTACCCATACCGAATGCGGCGGCTAGCACTATTGGTCAAGCTTAACAAAGACACTGGAGGCCCAATATTCCAGCCGCTGGTATATAAATGTTTTCTTTTCGACTAGTTGACATGAATTTTGTTTTGGTTGGGATGAGTTACAGCTCATGCAGGCATTTATCCCCCAATCCCCCCCCCCCCCAAATTAATTCAGAGTTCTACGGATTTCCTGCATCATCAAAATCATGCAAATGTGAAAGTTGTCATATCAGTTGACATGTTATGTACGAGCACTGCGCAATACAATATTGCAGTACATGGATTACGTCCTGTCGTAATCTCGTAACATTAAGGACCCATGGTTAGCATTTGCCAAATGGTTATGCACACAAAGCAGGGACTAACAATATGATAGGCTGTACTGCCGATGGAAGAAGCTGGTTCTGCCTGCCGAAATGATACTCCTGCCACAAGCAAACGGCTAAGACTTTAGCAAACCTTATTGATCAAAATTACGGCTATTAATTACGAAATCTTGTAAGAAATAAAACATACACAGACAAATTTTACAATCCAAAACTTTTTTCAAGGACATTTTCAGGATTTCATGACCTCATTTTTAAATTTAAGGACATTTCCAGGACTTTTCAAGGCTCACAAAAATTCAAGGACTTTTCAAGGTTTTCAAGGACCGCTACGAACCCTGTAAGCTGCACAACTGTTCTTTTTTTTTTTTTTTTTTTTTGCATTGTAAACAAAATAATTACACAATCGAAACAAAAGCGTTCGGTAATGAGTGAAATTATCGTTCAATAGCGGAATTGATTAGGTATACATGTGTCTTAATCCGTTTGATCACACACTCTTAAAAAAAATTGGGCAAAGTTTACCCCCAACTTTTTGACCAACACTGGGCATTTATTCAACAATCTAAACAGTTGGGCAAAACTTTAACCAACCAAATTTGGTAAAGTTTGAACCCAACTGTTGGGCAGGAGATAACCCAACTGTTTGGTAAATTAGCATTTTAAAACATACCCACTTGTTGGGCACTTCTTTTATTAAGCTGTTGGGCAAATGCATTAACCAAATGTTGGTTATATGTTAATCATCTTTTCCTTAAACGTTGGTGCTTTATTTACATGTAAGGTTGTAGATTATGGCAGGGAGCTGCCACTGCAGCTCCCTGGTTATGGCAACCCATCGGTCCCGGTTAAAAAACCCTGGCTTAATAACCTATTTGGTTTGTCACTGAGTTTCGTATATGTACGTCCAAAACTATCATTTTTAAAAGGCACTGTAAAATGATGTGTGTTAAATGATGTGATGAAGTCCTGTAGTTTCATCAATGCATAATTGTGAACACAAGGGCTGCATGAGAATTAGCTGGTCCGTAGCTCTCATACACTGTTATCACGGTTATGAGACAGGTTTCTTGTTATGCCGAAATGTTTCAAATAATAATATATAAATGCTCATTCGGACGTGAAAGAGAATATCCCAGATCCTGACCTCTCATTGGATAGCAGTTTTGCGCCAAATACGAATCATGGAATCTCATACAAATGTGTTCTAGTTCGCAGTACTGTTTAAAGAATTTTATGGATATAGAGATCGATTTCATGGTCTAAAGTAATGTACGAGTTTAGCTGTTTGGCCAATATAAAAGATGCCAAAGAGAATTTTCAGATTATGGTACCATGGTCTGATTATGAGAAGAATTGTGAAACAAATCGGGTCAAGTGCACTGTTGTTTGGTGACAACACTGCAACCAACAATATACCCAACAAATTGGCAAAAAGTTACCCAACAAGTGGGTAAAGGGAAAATATGCTCAATTGTAGAATAAAATCTTATCGTCATTTTGACCAGTCAGTTGGGTATAACAGTATACGCGTGCATGGAAGGGGAAATTTAACCATTATGTGAGCAAAGATTGACCAAAACTTAAGCAATTACTTTTACTCAACAAAAACTTTGCCCAGCGTTTAAACATTACACCAATTAGCCCCAAAGTTGGGCAAAGTTTAACCAACACATTTCATAAACTTCTTTAACCAACGGATATTTTACCCAACGTTTTAAGAGTGCATATGCAACTCAGGTTAGCTGAAATCCACCAGCATCCTCCTGCGCTGAGTATATAAACTTGCTGAGAGTTTTAATTTTCAACAAAAACAGTGGAGCATGACAAATCTCAAACAGTACACCCAATAGATAGCAACTTGTTTATAAGAAAGTTGATGAGAGATCCCTAAACGTGTTTGCTTTCGCTTCCCTACAAAATTAAAGTTTGCATTAGTTTTTTTTTCCAAGAGAAAATCTCGAAGTAAAATTACCTATCAGGTTTCTTTGATTAATAAAAAAAAATTAGATTTGTACAAAATATTTCAAAATTAAATCATACCGAGCACAATAACACTTAAAGTGAGTACAGCTCATGATTGTTAGAGTACACATGTAAATGATAGTGCTTTCTCTAAAGTCCCATTGGTTTTCTTTGACAAGGAGCAAACCAAACGAATATTAACAATGGAGTCCATCTCCCTAAAGGAAAAAGATAACCGAATGATGAGTTAGAGGGCGTCGATATGATTTTTCAAATTTCTAAATGTTGTGCCCCTTCATAACCACACCTGCTGGCCTATGCACACGAACAATCGACAATCGATAATGAAGGGACCTATGAATATGGAATATATGTGATAATGTTATAATGTGAAATATGTTTGGTATGCAACTGAAAAGGAACATCGATGAGACAGCAAGCGCGCCGAGCGCGCGAAAATTTTGGGGATTTGCAACGTAAACATGTGGAATTATTGATAGAGAAAATCAATCGTAATCGGTTGAAGACACCTTTCATAACGTTCATGTAAAATCCTTTTGGTAGTTAGTTAAGTTTCAGGTCACAAAAACATGGGGGACTTTAACGGGGAACTTAGGTGTTTTTTTTTAATGGGGTGACAGGAGAAGGACCGTGCCTTCTGAAGGAGGAACATCCCTCAAAGATAACAAAATGACATCATCAACCTCACCCAATCTTCATATATCAATGTTGTCAACATACTCTCTTCTGTCCATACGAGATACCACCCTTTCATTGTTTATATTGCAGCTGTGAAAAAAGAAGGAATGTGCATCCTGAAGGAGGAGAAACCCTGAAAGATTAAGAAATCCTTAACTTAAACCAGTCTTCAGACTTCTATGCCAGGGAAAAGAATTACTTTGTAACGAAAATATATTCCTGTATATTTGGTTTGGACCTTTTGGAAATGGAGACTAAGGAAAAGTGTTAACATTCTCTCTCCTTTCCATAGAGAAGATATCAACCATTTTGTTTAAATTCCTTAACATCTACCATATAATATGTTTCCGCTCTCTTATTTTTCATTTCCTTCATTTATGATTCGCACTGGCACTATAAATAAGCACTGCTTAACTCTAAACTTTATTTTTACTTCGTTGTCTTAGGATCTGAATGAATACATAGAGGTAAGTTTATTCTAACCTTGCATTCAACCAATATTCATTTAATCTAGAAAATCCTCTTAATTCTTCCCACACATCTGCACATTTTTCATCCCTGAAAGGATCTGGTGATGTCTCTTTTTTAATTATTTTATTCATAGCTTTAACGTGACGTGTTTAATTATAAATGTACTGACACCTCGCTGATATTAGCCTATGCAATGTAAATCAGTTTTCTCTGCTGCCTCAAAGGTAAAGGAGGCACATCCCCGGGAGGTTACAAAATTAAGTAATCACTCTCACACAAACCTCAGATCTTTTAATATTTCTACAATGATTGTATTTCTGAATTAAAGGACCTTAAGGAAACCGAAAACCTAGGTAAAGGTGTAAACATACTCTCCTTTTTCCATATGAGATATCAACTTTTGTTTAAATTGTACAGCACTATCTTGTAATTTGTCTCCGCTCACCCATGCACAATTTCCGTTCCTGGACCGAGTGGGTTGATGCTGGTTAGTTTATTCTAATCGTGTATCATTTTTTTCAACACTTGAAGATCTTATATTTGTTTTTGATTCCTTGCCGTAGGCAGGCAGGGAATCTATGCGATGGTTATGTCGTGTGTATGGGTGTGTGGGTATGTGTGTGCGTGGGTGTGAGTGTATGTATGTGTGTTTGTGACGCTTTGGCTTGCAAACACGATATCTCAAGAAGCATAAGAGTGACTAATCTCATATTTGTTGTGTGGGTTGGCCATATTAAGTAGATGATCCCTATTGGTTTTGATGGACGTCAAAGGTCATTTGGGGTCAGGAGAGGTCAAAGGGTAAAAACCTTGTAAACACCATATCTCAAGGCCGCTACATGTGACTATGCTCATATTTGTTGTGTAGGTTGGCCATAGTGAGTGGATGATCCCTATTGGTTTTTAGTGACGTCAAAGGTCATTTGGGGTCACGAGAGGTCAAATGGTAAATTCCTTAGAAATTGCTTGTAAACACGGTATTTCAAGAACGTTACATGTGACTATACTCATATTTGTTGTGTAGGTTGGCCATAGAGTGGATGATCCCTATTGGTTTTTATGGACGTCAAAGGTCATTTGGGGTCACGAGAGTGCAAATGGTAAATTCCTTAGGAGTTGCTTGTAAAGACAGTATCTCAAGAAGGGTAAGTGTGACTAATCTCATATTTGGTGTGTGGGTTGGCCATATTGAGTCGATTATCCCTATCGTTTTTTGGTGGAGGTAAAAGGTCATTTGGGGTCAGGACAGGTCAAAGATCAATACCTTGTAAACACGATACCTCAAGAACGTTACAAGTGACTATTCTCATATTTGGTATGTGGGTTGATGGAATTGAGTAGATGAGCCCTATCGTCAAAGGTCATTTGAGGTAAAAAGTTGTCAAAAGGTCAAAACCTTGAAAACATTATATCTCATGAACATTGCATGTGACTATGCTTATATATGGGTGTGTGCGTTGGTTGAATGAAGTAGATGGTCCCTATCGTTTTTTGCGGAGGTTAAAGGTCATTTGGCGTCATGACAGGTCCAAAGGTCAATACCTTGTAAACACTGTATCTCAAAAGTACACGTAACTAAGCTCATCTTTAGTGTGTGAGTTGGCTATATTGAAATGATGATCCCAAATAATTTTTGTGAGGGTCAAAGGTCATTTTGGGTCAGCAGTGTCAAATCCTGAAAAGCTTGTTTGCATATTATTACAAGAAATGTAACTTTTGTAGGGTCCTCATACTTGGCATGTAGATGATGTATAGTGAATAAATGATTCCTATAGTTTTTGGTTGAGGTCAAATGTCACTTTGGGAACTGTAGTTCTACTGTAGGTGGATGCCTTGCATGTATTCTTTGTGGGTACATTACGGAGCACTGTCAATTTGAAAGAAAAAAAAAACTTTACGGAGCACTAGCTGTCAATTTGAAAAACATGTCAAAGCACTGTCAATTTGAAAAAAGTAGGCTTAAATTTCAGTGCCAAGGAATCACTAAGCCTTTTGGTTTTCTGGTTTGACATTTCTCTGCATAACTCTCAAAGTTAATGTAGCGTATTTTGTGACTTGAAAGGTGCTAATACCTCCCTGGTATTAGACTACACCAGTGTAAGAATTAGGTGTGTCAAGGTCTTCATAAGGTGGTTTTTTTTGGGGGGGAGGTTAAATGAAAAACAATATGTACCTTATAAGTGCCAAAGAAGTTGAAAAACAGAAACTGCGATGGGACAGAGCGAGGGGAAGCTGGCGGGCGAACCGAGGAGGGAAGGGTATAGGGTAAGTAATTGAGGAACGTAAGATTTGTGATATTCAAAACAGATTAATAGAACAATTGCATCAAAGTGTTCGGAAATGTAGGGAATTATTGTTGAATTAATTATTGTTGTAGATAATTAAATAAAAAGAATTGAGGAACCATGCCTTAAATCGTGCTAAGGCGCAAGGTATGTACGTGCTTCATCGCGCCCTTGTAGTAGGCAATCTCGTCCCCTCTGATCAAAATATCTGACCCCCTCCCTTGAATGAACCCAGAATGAAATTTCACTTCCCCTTCCAGGAACCCAAATAAGAGCAAATTCCAGCACAGAAAGACAAAAGTGTGACAATACTTTTCGAAAAATATAACTACAGAAGCGTAGAAGGGCCACTCAAAAGAAAAAAGAACTGTCTCGGCAAAGTGACAATTTTCGTAAAATTAACATTTTGAGGACTAAAATTATGTCTTCAAAAGGACAAAAATCCGTAATTTGGCGTTTTGATTAGCTTTTCAAAACATTAAAATTCCGAAAGTTGTCATTTTGCGGACTTAAAAATCTCTACAAAATGACAAAATTCAGAAAGTTGTCACTTTGTTGAGTTACAACATCTCGTCAAAATAGCAAAATTCAGGAAATTGTCATTTTGCCGAAATAGATCATCTCGTCTAAACGCCAAAATTAAGAAGAATGTCATTTTAGCGAGTTTGAACATCTCGTCAAAATGGCAAAATTCAGAAAAATGACATTTTAACGAGTTTAAACATTTCGTCAAAATGGTAAAATTCAGAAAAATGTCATATTGGCGAATTACAACTTCTCGTCAAAATGGCAAAATTCGAAAAATTGTCATCTTGCCGAGTTTGATCATCTCGTCAAAACGGCAATATTCAGGGAAATGTCATTTTGCCGGTTTAGAACATCATGTTTAAACGGCGAAATTCTATGGAAGCATTAAGGTGCCATCAAGTTAAGAACTTAGTCACAAAATGATGAAGTGTTTACTCATGTTCCTAGCATTTTGCAGAAAATGATGAAATGCAAACTAACAATATATCAACGATTCAAAATTTCACAGAAAATTGATGAATTACGCATTCAACGAATGTTACCTATTCCTCATTTTGCAGAAAAATAATGAATTACTCATGTATACCAATTTTTTTGTATCATAGTTATGTTCTTTCCCCAATTTGGTGAGTTTATAGTACAATCATGAGTGAAGGCGCTTTACGAACAAGAAGAAGAAATATGTAAACCGTGGAATCATTAGGTAATAAAATTATGCTAAAAAGTATTCACAATTTTGGACAGTTCATTTTTCAATGCAATATGTACATTCGGTCTCAGTCTCGGTCTTGGACTTTGTCGGTCTCGAATTCTGCCCTGGTCTCGGTCTCGACACGTTTTGGGCTCGGTCTTGGATATGCTGGTCTCGACTTAAACACTGGGTCAGATACCCTGCTTCTATAAGGGTAATTAAATCCCAGTTGTTGATTTTGTCTTAAACCAAGCCCGGACTTGTATAGCATTCAGGTAGAAATTATGACAAACTTCGTTGTTGTGTCCATTTTTAAGGGCGTTTAGACTTTGCAGATATTAACGTCCCAATAACAACGAAAAAAAGCTATTATATGGGTCCTTTTGAGAACGTATCAGTGAATAGAAAGGAAGTGATTTAATTGTAGGGTCTTGTATGTTGTTACACCTTGTACACATATCACACTAGAAGCATAGCAAGAGGGGAAGGGGCAAAGTGCCCCCGGAAAAAGTAAAAGGTAAAATTGTTCAGACAGTAAAATGAAAGAAAGAGATTGCCCCCACCCGAAATTCGAATTTCAGGGGCTCTCTGAAGTCTGAAAGTTTTATCCCCGCTCCCTGCCTCAAGAGGTCAGATTGCCCCAAACAGATAAACAGAAATGTTTCGTTATGAAAACATGTGTATTAGTTTTAATGATGGCGCGCTTTATTCTACCCCTTTAAAGGCATGTTCTTGTGGATTTTTTCCTCTGTTTTGTAAGGAAAAAAAATATTCCACACCATGCCCTCAAACCCTACCATAATACTATTTCCCTAACTCAAGATATCTCACTTTAAAGATTGGTTATTTTTGCTGAAAAACTGCTTTTCAACAAAGCCACAAAAAGTTATGTAATGTGGGCACATTGCTTCAAATTCCTTCTGTTTTTCTTTATAATTGAAAATCCTGTTTGTTCTTGAAATTTGATACTGCTGGAATATTTGAATATCTTTTCCTGTAGATCTAGCATTACCCTTCACCATAAATTGAGTACAACCAACAATATTGCATAATATTGCCTGCAGCGGCATCATAATTGTAAATAAATTGAATGCAATGTAAAATTAATGTGCCACGATATCATCACAGATTTCCCATGATGCATCAAATCCCAAGAAAAATTGGCAATACTTTAAAAAATTTGTATTTTCCAAACGGTATAAGCTATGGAGATGCCATTTTTACCTTCTGAAAGAGAAAATTCTTCTCCTTATTTTGAATTTAACGAATTTTGTCTCCAGAATATGCCTTTAAAATGTGGAAATAGGAATTAAAAGAAGATTCGTAATTCGTCATTTTTCTGCCAATTGACAATATGCTAAATTTATTACTTGCAATATGTGAGTAATTCAGTGCAAAAATGTTGAACTGTTGAAATATTGTACGTTTGCATTTTATCATTTATATGCAAAATGTTAAGATAATAAGACTCATTTCATTATTTTGTTGCAAAATGTTAAGATAATGCGATGACTAAGTTCGTAATTTGATGGCACCTTGACGTTTCCATACAATTGAGCCCTAAAGGTTCTAACTGGGGGAAATGGCAATCTTCCAAATTTTGCCGTTTTGACTAGATGTTTTTTCTGGGCAAAATGTCATATTTTCCGAATTTCGCCATTTCGACGAGATGTTCTAACTCGGCAAATTGACAAAATTCCAAATTTTGCCATGTTGACGAGATGTAGTAACTCGGCAAAATGACAGTTTTCGGAATTTCGCCATTTTGACAATATGTTGTGACTCGGCAAAATGACAGTTTTCTGGATTTTACCATTCTGACGAGATGTTCTATTTCGGCAAAAGGACAATTACGGAATTTCGCCATTTTGACAACATGTTCTTACTCGGCAAAATAAAAATTTGGGGAACTTTGTCATTTTGTTGAGATGTTGTTTGGTCGGCAAAATATAAATTTTCCGAATTTTGCCATTTTGACGAGATGTTTTAGGTTGTCAAAATGACAATTTTCCGAATTTTGCCTTTTTAAGGAGTCCATTAAGTCGTCAAAATGTCAATTTTACGAAAATTGTCACTTTCCCGAGGCAGTTCTTTTTTCTTTTGAGTGGCCCTTCTACGCTTCCGTATATGACAGTTCCAGCAATGTTCAGGGTAAGGTCTTAAAATATTTTGGGTTATTTGCTTGATTCACCACTGACAGCTATTCTTCACAATGGGACACATACATATTACTGACCTGTGTCAGTGTCCCCTTTCACTGTAAGACAAGTACAATCTGGCTATTTCATATTCTGAAATATAGGCTGCATTTGGTTTATCTTTTATCTCATCTTTACAACTCTGAAACAACCATTGAGAAAACATAAGTGAAGTGATAATAAAAGGTTAAACCGCTGAAACCATCGAATGCATTCTCATTATGATATGCCAAAGTGTACCGTTTCCTTAATGTCACTGTATTTAATGACTACATGGTAACACTACAATGTCAGTGATAATACAACTTGAACTTTTTGTGGTGAGAACAACCAAGATCTACATCAACATTTTTGAAATTCATTAGCCAATATAAGTCTTATAGTTTCTTTTCCGCACAGGACATTGATAAGTTACTATGGATGACATCACACCGACGAATGCAAGTTACGAAAAGGTCTACAAGTAAGACGTAATTCATCTTTAAATGCCCAATTCTCTCACCCCAAACAGTACCAATTCCTTCTTACTTCAGCCCCTCCCACAATTGTCTGAAATTAATCCTCAGCCCAGTCACAATCTCAGTTTATTGCTTCATGGTGAGTATTTGAAAAGCTCAATGTGTATAATAAACACTCCCAGTACAGTTTATGCTTGTGTAACACAATCTTTGGTACTCTATCTTGTTTGAATTAGCTGTTAATCAAACAGCCTAGCCAATGGAGAATTTCGGTAAACTCCTATAAGAATTGTAGTTTGGGATAAGAGGAATGGTCTTTAAGTTAAGAAAAGGGAAGCAAGGGGGGATAGCAAGATTTATTTCCTGTTAGGCGTAACAACTGGTACAGCATTTATTATTTATTTTCCGTCGTTAGTTGTGCCTTAAGTTTCGATGCAGTCATAATGGCGTGTTTGTGTGTGTGTTTGTGTGTTTGTGACACTTTGCTTGTTAAGACGTTATCTCAAGATAGGACTGTGTGCCAGTTTTCAAACTTGGTACATAGAATCCTCATATTAAGAGGAAGAATCCTATTGTTTTGGGTGAAGGTCGAAGATCATCTGGGGTCACCAAGGGTCAAAGTCTGAAAATCTTGTTTACGCGATATCTCAAAACAGGAAACTTGGATATATTTCTTACTTCGTATGTGGATGCGTTATGTTCAAAAAATTGTCCCTTTTATTTTTGCGAAGGTCAAAGTCATCCGAGGTCAACAGGGGTCAAAGTCTGAAAACCTCGTTAACACGACATCTCAAGATAGGAAACTTGGATAGATTTCATATTTGGTATGTGGATGCGTCATAGTCAGAATATGGTCCCTAATGTTTTGGGCGGAGATCAAAGTTCATCTGGGGTCACCAGGGATCAAAGTCTGAAAATTTTAAAACCGCGGTATCTCAAGAGATGTAAATGCGTTTTGGTGAGAAGATTTCCCCTGTTCTTTTTTGGGAGGTCATAGGTCATCTGGGGTCACCAGGGGTCACAGTCTGAAAATCTTACTAACCCGATATCTCAAGATAGGAAACTTGAATGGATTCCATATTTGATACGTGAATGCGTCAAGGTAATCAGATGGTCTCTTTGTCTGAAAACCTTTATAAATGAGATATTTCAAAATATCTGTCTGCCTGTCTGTCTTTCTTTCTCTCTGTCTGTATGTTTTCTGTATATCTATATATCTATCTTTGGGTTTTATTGAGGTCAAAGCTCATCTGGGGTCACTAGAGGTCATAATGTGAATGGAAAACTTGTTAGGTGTCAACACATCTTAAAATGGGAACCTTAAATAGATATTACATGTGGTATGTGGATGCACATTATGGTGAAAAGATGGTCCCATTTTGTTAGTGGAGGTCAAAGGTCATAAGGGATAACAAAGTTAACATGCTAGTATAACATCTGAAGATAATGGTACATGATGGCATTATTTGAAATGGAACATTTATGTATCATCGAATCCTCAATGCATTTTTGCATTCTGGTTGACTCGTACACAACATTCCACAAAGCTGTTAATGAGTTTCCCATTTGAATTTAAAGGGGAAGGTAATCGGGTTTGGCACCCAAAGAGACCAAAATCGTAGCAAATTTTAAAAAAAGCTGATTGTTATAGAATTTCTATCATTTTATATGAATTTTTCAATATTTTTTCCCCACCTCAAGGGATTATGTATGTAACCATTTTCTCACTCTAAAAAACTAGGTCTCTTCAAAAATGACGAAAGCAAGCCCCACTGTCAGTTATACAATGTCTCATTCAGCTGCACATAGAATGTACACTATCACACAAACTAAACGAAGACTATAGATTGGGGTTTAAGACTTGCCAAGTACAGAAAGAAGCCTACTTAGGCCTGAAATCATGTCTAGGAGGACTAGAAAGCACTGCCGATAGCATTTCAATTGATTTTTACAAGTCCAGGTCGTCGCTACAGCCAGTCTACAAAGGTATGAAGTGCAATATACCTACCCTAAGTTGTTATGTGCACTCATTATTTTCCTCTTGACCTTGCACATATAACACAAAACTCCAAATTCATCCAGGTATATTCCTCAACCAAAAAGCACCATCGCTTAAGATACCGGTGGATCACTAGTATTTTGTGCGACAGAGCAAACTAAATCACACCTGTTTACGATCAGTTTCAGAACTGTTATTTACACTGTACTGTAGAATCCATGGCAACCTGTGCACATTCACCACCAGGCTCTGAAAATTGCTTCTTCGCTAATTGTCTTAGTTCATTCTATGTATAATTAGGTCACAAAATATGCAGAAAGAGTTGGGCGTTCTTTCATTCGCGTTTTTCCATGTTTTAAAGGGAAATATTGCGTTTGTTTTGCAAAAAAATCATCCTTTCAAATCTAAAATTTGCTGACACATGGTGATAGATTATCAAGTATGGTAGCCTTCATTTAAAGAAATAAGTTTCCCACGGACAGAAATACACTTGTTTGTTGCTCAAAAACAATTTGTTCACCCAAACTTTCAACATTTCAAATGATGCAACGTCCATTGCTCTTCTTGCGCACAGTATTTTGAAGAGATATAGCTCTTACTGCCAGGAGTTTATGATTAGGACTCAATTGTTGGATAGCGTCTGAGTTATTTTCTTTGTACTCTTTGTTGGAGAATTTTAAACACAATAGTTCCCTGTAAGGAGCAATGAACACAACATCCTTCGGTGAGTTCTAACGCTAGTACACAACATTTGCATAGTGCTTATACACAAGGACACAATGTGAGTGGACAAAGTGATCACTGCGTAAAACAATAGACCTATTGTAAGATATATTCGGGTCTTCCCGGCTTGAAGACGAAGCCATACCTTACATCAGGGATACCCAGCCTGACAACGAGTGTGTGGATCAATGTACGGTGCCGAACGACCGTGATGTTGCCAATGGCTAAAATTATTTCTACGTGTTATTTTGAAAAATCTCAAATGCATTTTACTTATATAATTTGGAATAAAAATTATTTGAACATCTCTTCTTTGGGGCAAATAGGTATGTAAGATTTTGTACATGAAATTCTAAACACTATATATGGGTCGGTACCCTTGTCCATTTCAAACATGACTTGTGGGCCATAGGGCAGGATACAGGAACTAGAGTGCGGACTCCCAGTGGCGCGTACGTAAATCGTCTGTGATTGCATAGAGACACAGCTTCCATGTGCAACCTGTGCATAACACGGGCAAAAGTCACGCGGAGAGCGAACATGTGTGTACAAACTATATGGGAGAAATCGATTCAGCCAATTCCTGGGACTTATTTGTCCTTTTAAAACGTGTATTTCGTCCTAAAAAGTGGCATAAACTGTTTGCTATGACGAGCAAAGATATTTCCTAACGTTTCATGTCAACAGAAATAGTCGACAAGGGATTAAATTTGCTTTTCAGTGGTAAAAAGAGTAACGTTCAAGGAACGCATTCATGCAGGCAAAGACAACTCGCCCATGTAAGACAAAACGGCCTCACAGTTCCCAGTGCTTTTGTAAAGTCGGACAACTCGGCATCTACTAAAAGCATATAGCCCTACATATACAGACAACTCGGCGTCTTAATGAAGCTGGCTACTCAGACAGCTCTGCACCTAATGAAACTCCGAGCAACTCGTCCCCAAATGAAGTCGCAAATGTAGGCCTATCCTAACATTCCAACATTTTTCTCATGTTTGATGTTACATATTTTCAGTGGATGTAAAATGAACTACTTAACTGAATATCTCGGTCACTGGTTGGGGAGGAGTTTTAATCATTTTTTTTTCTTTTCATTCTCAAACTAAAAACTATGCCTAGTATAGACTCAGCAGCACAAGGGGCATGATGTGACTGATTTTATTTTATTTTAGTTTCCTGGTCAGCTGTCAATCATATTTTGTAGGTTGACTGAAAAGATGAACCAGAATATTTTTTTCCAATCAGTCAGCTTGATATACAGGGGGTGAAAAAGTTATTTAACGTTACTCCCTTATTCTACGGCCAACCAAAAGTTAGCATGAAAATGACTCACTCAGCCTTGTGAATTAGGGCCTAATAAAATAGCTAGATGCCAAACTGCAAAGGGAAGGTTCGAACATACATTCTATATTTACTACCTTGTTTTATTTCTGTATCCTTTTTCTTCCCTTTTACAAACAGATGTTTTTATTTACAGCTATAAGGAATAATGATGTAGTAGGGTTACAGGTGCAATTTCTGTCTAATCGTTTGAAAAGGAGTGCAAAATTTGGGAAAATTAATGAAGACTGGCACTGTAGCCACAGTGCACTTTTGAATTTTTGAAATGTCACTCCACAATTTCCCACCCTACATTCCAAGGTGTAGGCTGCAATGTACCATGATATGCAAACTACAAAGCCTACTATGTGCCTCTTGTATAAAATACTTCTCAACTCTTAATAATGGCAAGAGTGACACTTGCAGAAACTAGAAGCACTAGTTTACTCATATGCATGAAGAGTAAAAAGAAAAAACACATAACAGGAATAGGCCTATAAACATCTCTCTGATCTACTTCTTCTTCAAACAATGTTAAATCATAATGGGTTCTGTTCTAACAACCATTTTAGTCCAGTCACAGTCACATTTTACAGTACTTGTCCAATTTCTCTGTCCACTTGGAAGTCTTTGAAACTGTTGTCAAGTATAATAAAGAGTGCAGCCTTTCGCCGGTAGCAACTCTGACATTATTGCTTCCCATAATTTTGCTTTGGCTTGTTGAATGTGTATATCTCCCTCAACTGTCTAAACTCCAGTTATGCAAGGTATGTAACTGCATGGTGATCGGTGATCCAGAATTAACATTTTCTTTCAAAATATTCAAGCTGTATATGATGATAATCGAAAGTCAGATGACACTTTGTAGTTAAATGGACCTGGACTTAACAGATGGCACCCAAGCAGTTCCGATTCTCTAAACCTTCTTCATTAAGCCCTTCCCTCCACTGTCTAAAATTCATCCAGACACAATGTCAGTCTGTTGCTTCAGGGTGATCCTATTAGATCCCAGTGTGTAACCAAACATTCTCAGTAAAGTGTGTTATATGAGTTCTGTAATCTGCACTTTTTGAACTCGCATTCAGTCAAATAGTAGAGCCATTAGGGAATTTCTGTGGATGTGGACTAACTACAACCAGAATGCAAAAATGCATTGAGTTTTCGATGATACATACATGCTCTTTCCAATGAAATGCTACATTTCTTGTAACAACTGGTGACCCAAAGTGACCTTTGACTCCACCTGTTAGTAACTGGTTTTTCTTTAAACCAAAACATTTCTACAAATTTCATACTGTGCCTTAAGATATTCCGCAAACAAGCTGCTTACATTATAACGCATCAACATATCAAGTTTGAAATGAATCCAAGTTTCCTACCTTGAGATATAGTGTAAACAAGTTTTCTGAGTTTGACCCCCTATGACCCCAAATGAACTTTGACCTCTACCAAAATCAAGAGGGTTTTTCCTTACATCATAACGCATCAACATATCAAGTTTGAAATCAATCCAAGCTTCCTGCATTGAGATATTGTGTTAAAAAGTTTTTCAGGATTTGTCCCCTTCTGACCCCAAATGACCTTTGACCTCCACCAAAACAAATAGGATTCTTCTTTACATCATAATACATCAACATATCAAGTCTGAAATGAATCCAACTTTCCTACAATGATGTATCATGTAAACAAGGATTTCAGGGTTTGGACCCCATGTAACCCCAAATGACCATTGACCTCCACCAAAATTTCTTGGGTTTTTCCTTACATCATAACGCATCAACATATCAAGTTTGAAATGGATCAGTTTCCTACCTTTAGATATAGTGTAAACCATGATTTCCGGGGTTTGACCCTATGTGACCACAAATAACCTTTGACCTCCACCAAAGTTGGTCGGGTTCTTTCTTACATCATAACACATCAACCTATCAAGGTTGAAATGAATCCAACTTTCCTACCATGATGCATCATGTATAAAAGGATTTCTGGGTTTGACCCCGCGTGACCCCAAATGACCTTTGAACTCCACCAAAATAAATTGGGTTCTTCCTCACATCATAATGCATCAACATATGAAGTTTGAAATTAATCAAAGTTTCCTACCTTGAGATATAGTGTAAACAAGGATTTCGGGGTTTGACTCGATTTGACCCCAAATGACCTTTGACCTCCACGCAAATATATGCGGTTCTTTCTTACATCTCAACGCATCAACATATCAAGTTTGAAATGAATCAAAATTTCCGACTATGAGATATCGTGAAAACAAGGATTTCGGGGTTTGACCCCATGCGACCCCAAATGACCTTTGACCTCCACCAAAATCAATAGGGTTCTTTCTTACATCATAACGCATCAACATATCAAGTTTGAAATTAATCCAAGTTTCCTACCCTAAGATATCGTGTAAACAAGGATTTCGGGGTTTGACCCCACGTGACCCCAAATGACCTTTTACCTCCACCAAAATCAAAAGGGTTCTCTTCCTTACATCATAACGCATCTACATATCAAGTTTGAAATTAATCCAAGTTTTCTATCTTGAGATATTGTGTAAACAAAGATTTCGGTTTTTGACCCCCTCTGACCCCAGATGACCTTTGACCTCAACCAAAATAAATAGGGTTCTTCCTCTTAGTAAGGGGTATCTGTGTACCAAGTTTGAAAACTTTCAGATCTTCCCTTCTCAAGATATCGTATAAACAAGCAAAGTGTCACAAACACACACACATACACACGCACATACGCTCATACATACACACACGCCATCATGAATGCATAGGTTTCTCTTTTCATCGAAACCAAAAATTACAGTTTGGGGTGAAAGCATAAGGCTTTTAATGTATTTGTTCACTTCATTATCTGCTTGTGTGGCAGATGCCTCCAGACAAGACCACATCTAGTGAAAAGTACAGGAAACAGCTCATGGCCAACAGCACTATGAATCCGACATCCCTTGGGTTTCTCCCTGCAAGTGCAAGAAAAAAATGAAACCATCAGTTTCCGTTTCGTTTGGGGTGAAGATTGTTATCATTAACCATAACATATTAAAACCAAGTTGCAACCCGTAGCATAGTACACAATTATCTATAGTCTACAACTCAAGACTGGCATCAGCCTGTATTCATGTTTTTTTTTTTTTTTTTCTTCTTCTTCTTCTTTAAGTGTTGGTAAAGGTAAGTTAAACTGCATCAAGTAACTAAACACTGCATATTTCACCATTTTTCCAAATAATGTACCTTTCCAGTACGGTGCAACAGAACAAGCTTGATTGGCCCCCAGTAGGCATATAGCCTATACATGTACATAAATTTAAGACATATGACCTTAGTTGGTTACAAATTTGGCTTCAAATATATGTCTTTAACATATATTTGGGGACTCTAGACACCCTACCGTACGCCCTGTTTAAACTTTAACAGAAAGTGGCAAAGTATGGTTAAAATTACTGCAAATCTCACCCTAGCAGACCAAAAGTGCCGGTGTGGCAGGTTTTTTTTTTTTTTTTTTTTTTTTTTTGTCCGCTGTCCGATGGGACCAAAAAAACTGGAGTTTCTCAGTTTTTTTGGTCCTAGGACAAGAAAGGCTAGTTTTTGGTCTAGGGTAGGACAAAAAAAGCCAGATGTTTTGGTCCGAGTCTAGTTTTTTGGTCCCACGAAGTGCAAGCTTTTTTTTGGTCAGCTTCACTGATCGATTTTGTACGGTGGCCGAGAGGGGACAAGAAAAATTGGTGATTTTGAGATTTCTGAAAGAGATGGTGAATTCTGAGACAATTAAGATGCCGACAAAAAAATCCACATAATTCTTTTTTTTGGTGGTTCCCTCCCAGCCAAATACTATAAATACAATGACAAATTGTATGCGAAATACAAAATATTACAGGACCCCAATGACGCGATAGAGGCGAATTTTGAGCGGACAAAATAATTGTAAAAATGGGGGCCGGGGAGAGTATTAAAATTTATCCACATTATTTTGTTTTACAATGAGGCTGTGGCATTGAGGAAATAAACAGGGAACATCAGTTCATGCAAAAAGAGAGAACAAGTGGCGTGTCCCTGATAGATAGCTGAAACCCAGGGTTAAACTCTTTTAGTTCAGAATGAGCCTAGTGTCATCCTGGTGTGGGGATTACGGGTGCCGTTGGCATACATGGAAGGTACGAGTTACTGTGCAATCAGAGATTATGCGAACTGATTTATCAGTATCGTTGTCATATTGTCATTCCTATTTGCTGGCTAAATATAACACAAAAGTGCTTTCTATGAGAAGGCAGAATATATTTGTCCATGCTCCTTCAGCATGCGAATGGGAACCGCTTTCTCACGGCTGAAAGCAGTATTTCCACATCAGAAATTCATTTTTCCTGAAACTGAATTTAAAATTCCCTGAAATCGAATGGGAACCGCTTTCTCACGGCTGAAAGCAGTATTTCCACATCAGAAATTCATTTTTCCTGAAACTGAATTTAAAATTCCCTGAAATCGGTGCGATATTTCCTGAAATGGAAAGAAAACTCAAACCTATCCCTACCCTTGTAGGCATCTACCTCAGTTTTGGGCCACTTCACTCTGGCTCCCGGGTTTTTGACAAAAATTTCTTCTAAAAAAATCCTGTTATTTGCCCATAGCAAGGCAGGGTATAAGATTGCCGAGAGTTTTGTACAGGACTTATTTGTGTATTTGCATATGTGCTATTGTGCTATCTATGTACCGTCGCTTTAAGCCTAGAAAAAGAGGTACATATATTATTTAGTTTGAGTGCCCGACCCTATGACCTGTGATCATTGTCGGAAACTTTGACACAGATTCGGATTTTCCGACATTAAGGGCCAGTGTCTTACTCTTAGCACTGCAGGTTTTGTTTCAGCTCTTTGCTTTTTGTATGAAGTTTATCGTGTCCTCATGGTTTTAAATGGTCCGTTGAGGACTACGAGGCTTGGCTATTCTGTTTGAATGGCGGGGTTCAGCTATGAACTGTCACCCCTACCGAGAGCTATTTAACATTACACTAATTCGATAAAAATCTGTCGGAGAGGTTATTTATGAAGTGATCGGTTTGTTCCGCCTTCAGACAAAATTTGCAGTTTTAACTCTGCCTGTTAAGGCTGTACACTTGATTCGACACTATTGAAACTTTGCACCGTCGCAGTTTCTCCGCTTTTGGAACCTAACAGAGCAATACTTCAAACGTAAACAGGATCGAATTTAGGTGGGGGTGTGGGCTAGATAATATGTGGGAGGGCCTGGTACCTCCTAGGGTCAGGCGCAGCAAGACTTTCTAAGCGGAGCGCCTCCATAAGTTGGCGCGGAGCGTAAAAGAAAATTTTGGACTATAAAAACCCTCCAGATAGCCGAAAACGGCACTTCCCACGTGTTTTAAGCTTCATGTACCCAGCCTTGAAATACGAACTCATGTCTGCCACTTCTCATATGATAAAAATAAAAAAATCACTTTGTAAAAAATGGTAGCACGTGCACTTTTTAGGGACCCTAAACTGGACGCTTCTGATCTGTCGCCTTGGGGATGAAACTAAAGGGAACCGGTATCTCCCTTTTCCTTGGGAAACATTGTAAACTTCAGGAGGACGTAGGTCGCAAACAGTGTCGTAGCCAGGATGTGATTTTTTTTTGGGGGGGGGCCTAGGTAACAAGTGGGGGGGCCTGGTACTTCCGAGGGTCAGACACGGCAAGACTATCTAAGCGGAGCGCCACCATCGGTTGGCGCGGAGCATACAAGAAAATTTTGGACTTTAAAACCCCTCCAGATGGCCGGAAACGGCACTTCCCATGTGTTTTAAGCTGGATGTATCCAGCCTTGAAATACGAATCTCATGTCTGCCACTTCTCAAATAATGAGAATAAAAAATCAATCTATGAAAAATGGTAATACATATCACTTTTTAGGGCCCCCGAAACTGGGCACTTCTGATCTGTGGCCTGGGGGATGTGACTGAAAGGAACCGGTATCTCCCTTTCCCTTGGGAAAATTGTAAATTTCAGGACGTAGATCGCAAATGCGGCAATATTTGAATCAAAGCGGAGCGCCACCATGAGTTGGCGCGGAGCGTACAAGAAAATTTTGGGCTATAAAACCCCTCCAGATGGCCGGAAACGGCACTTCCCAAGTGTTTTAAACTGGATGTACCCAGCCGCAAATGCGCCAATATTTGAATTTCAGCTTACCTCAGGCAGTACCTTACCCTTTAACAGGAAAACCAAAAGTAGTTATGTCCCCCTCTGAGAAACTTTCTTTATAGATGCAAAATGGTGCTATGTTTGGCAAAACTTTGAACTGATTACAGGCCTAAGTTTTAGGATTTTCCCTTTTTGGGAAGCATGAAAAATATCAAAATATTTTTAGTTTTTGTAGAGATTTTACAAGAGACATACATACTGCCAAAGAAACAATTTGCAAAATGGTGCAGTATTTGTTCATCGATACATTACATAATCAAAATTAAAATACTACGAATAAATCTCTCAGAATAATTGAACCGCAAAGCAGAAGGAAACACATGAAATCCGGACCTTGTGGACATTTTACAAATCCCCCGGACGCCAGTGCCAACTAGTAAAAAGAGGACTTGTCGAAAAAATCGTCCTACAGTGGCACTTGTCATGGGCAGGAGTGAGGCACGACGTAGGCCTACATGTTAAGGATGGAAGGGAAGAATTATCCGAAGGCAGTACCGTACCCTTACCTGCTTACGGCATATTTTGTGTATGATAAAGTATAGGAATGGTCGTGTAAGAGTGGTCTCCAGTGTACGATTGCCTTATTTTCAGTAAATCAATCAGCAATCCGAAAGGCAGAAAGTGTCTTAACCTAACAAAGTCACATTAAAGTTTATCGTCGAGACTTTCGTTTCATCTTCGAAGTAAAATGCAATAAACGACAGTGCAGATCACAAACGGTATCCAATTTAGTGAAAGTAGGCATTTTGAAGTTATTACTTGATTTCATACGTTCGCACAAAATGTGTTTTACACACATTCATCCTTCTTTTTTTTTTTTCTTTTTTTTTTTTACACATTTTATTTATTTACTGTTTTGAAGGATATACTTCAAAGTTTATTTCCGTTCAAACATTTTATTTTTTCAATTACTTTATCAGGACGGAAAAAATCTGGGGGGGCCTGAAGAAAAACTGGGGGGCCTAGGCCCCCCAGCCCCCCCCCCCCCCCGGGCTACGCCACTGGTCGCAAATGGGGCAATATTTGAATGGATTTCAGCTTTAATATATAGGAAAACCAAAAGTAGTCGTGTCCCCCCGCCCCCCACCGCCCGGAGAAACTTTCTTTGCGTTAGATTTCCTAGATGCAAAGTGTTGCTATGTTTGGCAAAACTTTGAACTGATCATAGACCTACGTTTTATGATTTTCCTTTTTGGAGAACATGAAAAATTTAAAAATTTCATAGTCTTTGTAGAGATCTTACAAGTGACATACATTCTGCCAGCGGATTAATGTTTATCAGGACGCAAAAAGTCTGGGGAGTCTGAAGAAAATCTAGGGGCGCAGGCCCTGGCCCCCGTGGCTACGCGACTGACTTCAAAGTATCTGCGGTCTTTAATCCTACCCCATTGAATAAAAATGCTACCTGACAAGACAGGATATCCGTTAAGAACGCATAAAAATTCAAAATTGAAAAAAGGGACTGCATAAGTTGTACATAGTATCAGGTAATACCACCGATTACCCATTGTTATTCATTTTACTAATTCGAGGGGGAGGGGGGAGCGGGGCAAGGCATTTCACTGGGGTCCCACCCTCCACCCCCATGTGCTGGTTACGCCACTGCAGTTTTGAATGGTTCTCTAAGATTTGTTTGCATTGCAGAAGTTATTTCGCTTAAAATTTCTTCATGATTTGTTATTTAAGCCTTTTTACCTAATTAATCTTGAATACTTCATTACATTCCACGTAATTTAAAGGGGCTTTCTTCTTGGAATCCGTTGCCTCTGGTTAATACCACTCCGTTTGCAATTGGATCCACCATAGCCGCACCTCAATTTAAAGAGAAAAACTTTCTGATGACATTGTAATTTTATGGTTTAAAACGTCCTCTTTGCAGGGGCAGCACCAGGGGGGCATAAGGGGGCATGGGGGGCAAATGCCCCCAGTCAGAGCCTTTGCCCCCTTGTTCCCCCCCCCCCCCCCACTCAGATCCTGAAGTAAAGTGTCCTTTCAGGAGTTTTCAAGGCAAAATAATTCACAAATAATTTCCCTCCATGTTTGAATCAATCCCAAAATTTTCAAAGTAAAACCAGCCTGAGAGCTCTCTGTAAAACTATGCAAGTCACATACTTTAACTTTCTGTAAAAAGTATCAGGAGATTGCTAATCAGTAGCTTTTAAACATATTGTCACTTTCCAACTTTTCATGTTGTCAGCTAAGGAGAGTAATATAGCCAAATAAGCCTAGCTTGCATTAAAATCATTTGGAATCTTTGCTTTGGATGATGCATTATGGACCAAAATACACCTATCCTGAGACTTAATTTTTTACCAAGAGATTTGCTAAAACCTCAGAGCTTCCGGGGGTTTCGCCCCCTGGATCCACACCGGGGCTTTGTCCCTGGACTCCACCAGGGGCCCTAGGGCGGACCCCTGGACCCCGCCAGTTGAATCTCGCGCTTCGCACTCGATTTTTGCCCCCCAACATTTTCTTTTGCCCTCCCCACTCTTCAAATCCCGGTGCCGCCACTGTCTCTTTGATAACCATACATGGATTCACGTTTTGCTCATAACCTTTATGAAATATGAGCGTGTGCTGAGACCCAACGACAGTAACGGCATGCCTCGAATTTCACCGCGGCGAGGGCCGCGCAGTTGCCCCTACAGTTCGTCTCGGCGCCCTGCAATATTCAAAAGAGTTCGCGGCCAAATATAGCGGCAAGGGCCGTCTGACTATGGCTCCAGTGCCTCCAGACATCACAGCCATTCGTCAATTTCATTCCACTACAAATAGTATATATTCCAGCCGTAACTTTTCCAGAAAATATGCTCTTAAATTACGTTAAAACTTCCAGTGTTCCGAGCTCACTATTTGGATTTGAAAACCACAAGTTTTTACATGAATGTGAAATGTGTTCGTCAGTACTTTGCAAACCAAATTGAGCTGGCAAGACTTCTGCGCAAGGCACCTGCAAAGCGCGTCTGTGGCTGAGACCTCCTGTTTTGCATTCATCAGATTTGGAGTAGCAATTAAGAGGACAAAAAAGTGTGTCCACTACGCTGGTTAATCCGTAAGAACACACCACACAAACACAAGAGGCTAGGCTTGATCATTATCATATGGTCACTTGTTAGGATAGCGTACAAGAGAAAAGCAAGGGACTGAAGAAAAAATACCACATCGTAAATTTACTCGAGCATGATGTATGAAAATGTTACAGAGGTCTAAGTTTACTTGTTTTACACATTTCTCATTGCTATTTTAATGGAATGAGTGTAAAGTTGACATGTTTTGATACTCTTGAATTTATGGACGCTGTCGGGAGTGTAGCCCAACACATTTGACACTACAGTTAGTGTACATAACATAACCTTATTACTGCAGGTTACAGTGGAGATAATTCTGAAAGTTTTTTCGTCAGAATTTTGAAAATGCAGTTTAGCAATTTGGAAGCCTACGATCGGCGTACAAATTCAAAAATTACTCACTTGGAGTTGCATAATTAGTTTGATCCTGCACAATGATAGAGGGTTGGTTTTTGGGGGCAGATTCTTTTCAGGAGCTATTTTTTTATCTTGTCACCTTTTTGCAACATAAATGCCTACCGCAAAAGTTTCTCTTTTTTTGGAAGAGTAATGACAATGAAAAGACACTGTGAACTACTATCATAAGGGAACTGAAGAACTTCTAGGGTGGGGTAGGGTGGGGGTAGGGAGGGGGCTGGATGAAAGGTAGGCTGGGCGAAGAGGTGGAAGTGTATATGCTATACCCCTCGCGGGCATGAATCAGTTTATGATTGAGAGTGGTAATAGAGGCTAGACTGACCAAATTGGACTGGCCTGAAGATGAGTTTCTCACCCATGTGACTTTTATAGGCATGGCAAATAATTTTGGTTAATACCAGAGATTTGACAAGGGAAATTAAACACCCCCAACCCCCATCATGATTACGGAAAGGTGTCAGTCTGGATCCTGCAGTTTTTATAGCCTTCTTGGACCGATTTGAAGATGTGGTTGCATCACGTCACACTAACGGCTCATTTTCATTAATCCAGGAGTTTTATAAGGAAAAAAATAAAAGCGGAACAAAAAGGGGGGGCAAAAAAGAAGGAGAAGATAGCGGCTAGCCCACAGCATGTTTACGTACCCATCCCCGCCCATTGGGCCCATGTGGGGAGAAAATAAGATAAACTTCCAATACAAAGGAATATGTTTAAATGTTTGGTTGAATTAATTAGTTCTAGACTGTGTTTAAACTGCACCCTACAGTAGTTTACCAGTTTAATTTAGTTAATATGTTGTACTTTTTTTTCGTCAAAATTTTAGTTACTAAAAGTAAAATGGTGGGTAATAATGTTAGGTATAAGCACCAAAATAAAGCCATGTACACTTGAAAGCTTAAGAACAAGAGGGTTGTGTACAGTAACCAAAAAAGGAGTCAGAATGAATTGCTTGTTTGGTAAATTGTATATTTATTTCACTCTTTGCCAGTTTGCCACTGGACTCATGTCAGGCTAGAATTGTCTTCATCTGGCAAACTAGTGGATGATGCAGCTAATCTTCCTCCTTCATCTGTTTACGGACAGTTGTTCAGAAATTTGACTAAACTCCGTATATGGGGACAACGCGTGGTTCGAAAAGATGGCACTAATTTAAAGGTCATCCAAGGTCAAATTGGAGGCCATTTTGATTTCTTTTTTTACTTTTTTTATTGCAGATTTATGCGTTTCAGAACATGGCGATCGTTTTGAGACCAACTTTTAGTTTTGCCCCATATCTTTGTCTCTGCGCCTTCTATTGAAAGAGTAGGAATAAAGTCAAAACATTCCTTGTGTTACGGCTTGGTCGCAATACAAACCAATAACAGCGAAAGACCACAGAAGAGCGAGATTAAAATCAACAACTTAATTATTATTCACCTCTTATCTCCTTAAAGTTACAAAAGTTACTCTTAAATCTACTGACAATCTTTTAAGGCTTAAGGTATCACTCTTTGTCCAAGGGGTAGTGTTGTAAGCGTCGATTGTACAGCAGCACAGCGTAGGACTCGGTTCCGCGAAGGCAGGATGAAGACTATAATGTTCGGTAAATGGCGACACAATTACAGCGTTAAGCGGCGAAGCAGGCGTCTGGTCTCTGTATTATCTCTGTATCTTCTGTTCTCTTCTCTCCCTGTCACACTTCTCGCATGACCTTTTATATGCCTGGTAGTTCTTCCAGAAAAGTCTGGAACTTACTCTTATGGAAACGTCTCGTTTTATCTCGTACAAAACAAATAGCGAACGTTCTGGGCTCAGTAACCCATAACCACAAGTTGGCTATTATTAGGCCATTACATTATACAGTAGTTTCCAGTAGGTGATCATACATTCTCGTAACTGTGCGAATGTTCTCTGGGGTTACCCGTTAAATATGCTAGAAAGACAACACCGATGCAAGCACTTTCTAGAACTTTCCACTTGCTCGTCCGTGGATTCAATCTGGTTGATGTCGTCTCGTAACACTTGAAAGAGTAGATTTTTTTAATTTTTTTCCACTTCAAATCATGCACCAAAGATAGCACCATGTTGCATCTAGCCACCCTTCTGGAAGCAAAAATTTTCCAAAACACCCCCTCCCCTTAGACCCCTCCCCGAGGACGGCGATCACTCAACAGCACCCGCACAAAAAATGACCTTCGGAGAACACTGCTTACGTGCGTGAATAGTGTCCGTATGCGTCACGAACCATTTCAGCTAACATCAGACCAAAAAAACCGAGTGCGTAACCAGGGTTTTCTGTCCTAGGACAGCTTCCCAAAAAAACTACGTCACCGGCCAGCCGGCCAGCTCTTCTAAACTTAGGCCCTACTTTTTAACAGCCTGCTTTAACATGCCCTGTAGACCATTTTGCCCCATCTGACTCAAATTCCTAGTCGCACCTGTGTGAAAAGACTTCGTGTTTATATAGCATCTTATTGCATCGCGAAAAAATTCCATGCACAAAGTTTAGATATTTTAGATTCAGAAACTATCGCTTTACTTTGGCCTAACGTTAAACGTAATGCACTGTATTATTGTATACTAGGTACATGGACTAACAGTATACTAACTGTTGCGGAACTTGTCCACACAGTAAGTGTAAACGATCGGTCTGTTGGTTAGAACGAATATGAATACCAAGTGATTATACGATCATAAATGTTTTGGGGAGTCCGCCCTCTACCTCCTTTATCCTGCTCTCTGCCTGTGGCTCGCTTTCATCATGGTACATCCGGTATCTGGTTCAAACGATAAGGCGCAAACCTGTGGCAATTTAAAGTGTACCTCAAGTCAAAAATATATGTTTAAGAGCATGAAAAATAATATATAACAGTCTCACTCCCATCTCCGTACGAAATTCCTCAGCTGAGATATAAATTGTTGAAGTTTATTCACTAAAACAAATTTGTCCATTGCACAATAATTACTGATTTTCTTGTTGAACAACTCACATAACCTGCTTTGTCTTCCTTTAAAATTAAAAATGTTTTTATGAACATTTCCTTTTTGCTTGCATAGCATGTTGCACAGAGAGGGCTTGATTAATTACATCACCCTATGAGATTGTAATTTGAGTAGTACAACAATGGCATCACAAATTGTTATGCAATATACCATTTTAAGTTGAGTGAATAAATTTCAACATTTTATATCTCAGCTCAGGAATGTTCTATGAAGATGGGAGCTAGATTGTTGTAATTCATTCATGCTCTTTAATATATATTTTTGATCTTTTGACTTGAGGTACACTTTAAAAATCAATTTTTAAGGCTGGAATGACCAGTTTTAAAGAAAAAACGTCTATGTGCCTCTCTTGCTTGGAACGAGCATACAGTAAAAATTACATTTGAAGCAGGAAAAGCTATGTTTGTTTTCTTCTTAAACATACCGCTAAAGCCGCGGTCACGCTGCAACCATGGATGCACTACCATGCTGCAACGAACCATAGATGGAGAGATTTGGAAAAAACAAGTTCGCAAAAATCGGATTGAAATGCAATCCGAAATCGTACTGTGACCGCGGATCATGGATTCTGTGTACAGAGGGTTTCCATTTGCGTCGCAGATCAGCCATGCTGGAGGACAACCATGTCAAGTGCGCGTGGTTTTGTACAAAACGCACCGCACAGTGTGAATGGTATCCGCGGTGTTTACGGATTCAACGAGCAAGCGTATCGAGTTTGTTCTCCTACGCAGTTACAGGTACTCCAACATGGCGGCGAGGAAGAATAATTACATCATATAGAAAACCTGTCGCCCCTTTATGGATTTTGTTTGACTTTCGTTCCTTCCTTTTGTTGTGAAGTGCGGTTCTCGATAGATATGAATCAACTGTTTAAATTCGCCCGTTAGTTATAGGCTTCTCCTATGTCTTTTTTCTTTTTGCACTGAACCCGAGGAATATACTAGGCCTACCTTGCTCAAATGACCATAGATTTACTTCGTCTATGGCACGTTTACAAATGCTAAAACACTGTTTTTGCCCTAGTTTTCCAACCCTTGGGTTATATGTTTTCTAACTTTTATTTGAACAACTGACGACTTCCGAAATGAACATACATAAAGACATGGCATAGAACAGATCAACCATCAATCAGTCAATAGAATATGGTCAAATGCATTTATAGGATTCAAGAATCCCGTACTTGCTGAGACTTTCTGAGAGCTGCCCAAAAGAAAACTCTTCGTTAAAGGGTTTTTCGTGAAACACGGAATTTGTTGAACGGTTTTTCGTAAAACACGGAATTTGATACAGATTTGATATTGGCATCGGCCACCAAAGGAGGAACGTTATGTTTTCTAACATTTTAAATATCACAATTTTGAAAATTGACGGTAGAAGGATGAGAAATAGTTTTATAATTTAGACACACGAATGAAAATGAGTTTTTTTCTTCAAAATAGAAACTTCGGTGCCCAAACATGGACTTTTTCTGTCTTCATCAGTCCATGAAGGCCCTCATACAAATTTGAATAATTTTAATTTTCTTTGTCAATTGATTGATATCAAGCAATTGGTGAAAAATGATCGTATGTGGGAGACATTCACAGTGAATTAATGGAATCAATTTCATTGAGGCCAATGGCATAGCTAAACACTTTCCGGGAGTGTGAACATCATTTCGCTGCGGAGGTAATTTGCGGCCGGCCAAGCTCGCCGAAATTTTCTCCCGTTTTAAGCATTTTTTTTTTTTAAATATGGAGCTTGTACTGTGGAAAATTTCGAAATCTCGGTTTCCTATACAAGGAAATGTGAAGAGTACTGGGATAACTGAAAGATCTGTAGGTCTGATTGTCACGTCGGAGATTCCACAGTGACCAAATATGGTTGTTGCTAGACCATGGTGTCGAACAGCACTGTAGTTGCCAAAATCACCTAAAGATCTGGTTATTTCCCGAGTCTCAAAATGTTTACCCCTAATAGCTGCAATTTGCTGCTAACGGAAATCTTTGCATTTGTGAAACAAACAGTTACAAAAAAGGAACTTTTGTTGGAGAAATGAAAGAAGAGTTGGGAAAACCACACTTAGTTTACTGGTGTCAAAAATGCCAAATGTTCGATTTTTTCACTTTTCAGAGCGAGGGGGGGGGGGGGAATCTCCCCTGTCCACTTGTAGCTACGCCACTCACTGAGGCAACTATCAACAGAAAACAGTTCCTTTGATATTTATTGATGACTCGTCAATTTTTCGACTACTTCCTCTTCTCCTTACGGTTTGGAGTATGGACCAAGGTAGATCCGTTCATTTCAAAGATTCATATCAGAAGGAAAATTGATACTAAAGTTGTAAAAACATTGATTGTACGTGACTAGGAACGTCAATTAATTGACGAGAAATTAATCGTGTGTGGGCGCCATTACCCTAAACTAAGGTTTTTGTTGTCTGATTCAGTAAGGCTATTTGAAGTGTTTTAATTAAACATAACGTGCAAGACTTTCTGGTTGGAGGCAAAGTTCTATTATATTCAACAAATCCTAAGATAGGGTTAAGTTGCTTGCCTTTATCACTCCGGATCAAGGGCGTAGCTCTCGTTTGAGGGTAGGGCGTAACTTTTCTAACAGCCAGAATCTCAGATCGTGTCCGTGACCGTACTCGTCTGTACGCAGTGCAGTATTATTACTTTCAAACAGGCTCAAATTCGGCTTTTTATCAAAGCCATAAACTGATATGTATATCACAATCAGGAGCGGATCTAGACATTTCAAGGGGATTGCTTAAAGGAAGCAAGTTTGTGAGGGAGTTGCAATGTAAATTTCCCGTGTGTTTAATGGTTGATGTAGCGAAACGGGGAGGGCTGAAGCCGTAAAGGCCACCCCCTTGGATCCCCTCCTGACAGTGTTATAATTTATGAAGTCTGTCTGTGGTTTCTTTTTAAAGCTGCATGAACTAGTGGGATAGAAACGATACGTTTCCCCAAATATTTTCATTGGTGAGGAGATTGTCCCACAGGATCGACACCCCTGCTCCAGGGGCCTGTTCCACAAAGAGTTACGCACGATCTTAAGTATGATTTACTGTTGGCTTAAGTATGGTGAATCAAACTTAAGATTGTGCGTAACTCTCTGTGGAATGGGCCCCAGATCTATTTATATATTCGCAGTGTATCATCATCATGGATCAAATGGCTATAGCAAGGATTGTTGGACATCCACCTCTGGTAACTGTGTCAATCCTTTCATTTTTAGGAAATTTAGAATTACGAGAAGAAGTTGACGTTTCGGCTCACCTATACAAAGAACAATATATCGACAGAAATGGTGGGGTGGTTGTTTTACCAGAAGCTGATGTCTCCCTCATAGTTCCTCCTGGAGCCATTAAAAACGGTTGTATAATAAGTATAAATGTTATTCCAACCAGCTCTTTGGCATTACCCTACCAATGTTTACCACGACTCACGCCATTAGTTATTTGTGAACCGGAAGGAATAGAATTCCAGAGACCTGTAGAGTTGATCTTACCGCATTGTGGTGTGATTGATGACCCTGCAACCAACAAGGTTTATGTTGAATTAGGGGAGAAGCTTCAAGAACGATATATTTCAAAAGGTAAAAATTTCAGTTTCTTCATTTTGGGGGCTTCCTTTACCGACAATAAATGACAGTAAAGGTGAAATAAATTCAGCCGTTTAAATTTATATACATTACATGAATAAAGGTGGGGACAGTAACCCGAACTTAAAGTTACATAACTATATATCCAAAGTAAAATCTCTTCCTGTATGTTTTTCGTTTTATTTCAAATCTTATTCAAGCCAACTTAGGATCCAATTATTTATAGCAATAAGAAAAGTGCTATCTTAACAATGTATGGAATTAAATAACATTGCCGGACTTGAAGTTACACTTTCGATAAAAACATATTCAATTAAAAAAACAATAAGGACATAATCAAATGAAAGTTCTAAAATATTGCAACACTCTTGCAGAACCATACCAGACCTTTCGAGACAATCTAGTTGACCATATAATGGTATAATGGTTTGAAGGTAACATTTCCAAAAATCTGATTAATAACAGAACATGTCAACTTCCCAATAAGTTTTTCAAAATTTTCCTTAGTTATAAGTCCATCTGAAAATATTTTTACTTGAGAGACAATTTTGTAGCCTTCCTTAAACATTGTTTATCTTCAAATTTATTGTTCAAAATATCTTTGACATATATGTGATGTTTTTATTTGCATAAGATGGTTTCCTTTTGGTTTAGGTACTCTAATGTTTGCAATCAAGAACTGAAATATAAATATGGCATGTTGGGATAAACTTGTACTTTTTGCTACTGTTTTAAGCGTGGACATCATTTACTGAATGTATCCTTAACCAATATTTCTAAGATTGAATATGGTATGTCCAAGATAACAACAATCGTCCCTAATGATTCTCTAATAAGAAAGTCTGTTTCCAGACCAGTTTACAATCTAGCTTTAAATCTTCCAAAATACAATAATAAAATAAAGGTATACAAAACAAAATGCATAAAAACCATCTTGAATGAAAAATAGGGTCACTGTTTTAGATTTTCTATTCCTGAATATTTTTTAAGCTTTAGAGGGTTATTTTTAACACTATAAGGTATTGCTGCATGCCATCAAAAGTCGTATTTATACTCAACAATTTCAGACTGAGTAGTAATTTATTTCTACGTTGCCTATGAAAAAAATTAGTAAGATGCGGGGTGCTGCACAATGTGGGCATTGTTTTTGCTACTCCTGGATTAGCTATCTCTTAACTCCTTATCATATAATATATGGTTCGGTGGTACATAATAGTGGTTTTGAAGGACAAAATTTTAACTTTCAATGTTAACCCGCACATACCAATGTTGCAACTGTCCATGAAATGGAGTTTTCAAATTTTTTTTTTCGTAAAATGGTCAAATACATATGGCTTTTGACGGGTATTGTTACTATCTCCTGGGGTTTCAACGCCTTCAACATCACATTACCAGCATTGTTATCTCATGTCACTAGACCTTTAGTGAATAACCTCTGCTGTTAATTCAAGAGAAAACAAATTAATCAAACAAAATAACGACCAAAATTGTAACCTAGGAAAGATTAGCCCGTGTGTGTGGAACTGTGGATGGCAGGTTCATGGAAATTCCGTCTAGGCACTACGTACACTATCTCCTAATGTCCTAATCTTAAATAACTTATAAAGCTAATTTAAGCGACAAACTCCTACCAGCAAATCATTTTCTTCATATTGTTTCCTTTAACAGGTATGAATTGGATAAAAGAAGAAGTAGAGTATAAGTTGACAAGGAGATTTTGTCATGTTTTCCTCAAACATTTTTCTGGCGTCAATGTCAATATATCTCACACGAAGGAGAAGATGCTTCGAGCTATTCCATTTGTAACCGCAATTGACGACGGAGACTTTAATCAGGATGTGATTTTAAATATGTGGTTCTGTAACGATCTACCAGCTGACTACTTGGTAAGAGATGTTTCTACCATGAAGTCAATTCAAGCAATTTCAAAATTGTTCTGGCGGTATGACTCATGTTTCGTTAATGCTGCCAGCATTCAGTCAATGTTGATTTATCTGACACAAAGGAAATGCTTCTCCCAATAATAGCATTTACGTAGCAAATGTCAATATTCAGTGGTGACGTAAAAAGTTAATGAGTATGCTGCTTCCCTCGTTGCAGGGAATTTGATGAAAATAGTCTTTCTGATATGAACCATTTATTCAAAGCAAACCGCCGGCTGTCATATCATCCACTTTCACAACAAACAGAACGCGTTTCTCCACACTAAACAGCACTCTAGACCAGCCTTTCAAGGGTACTCTACCAGTATTTTCTGACAAAATATTAGATATATGTTGATAAAACAAGACTGATCTCCCCAACTTTTGTAAATAAATTGAAATTTACTTTTAATATACATCACAAAGTGGGTAACCCATTGAATACGAATCAAAAGTTCATCTGAAGATTTTCATCATGACACACTCAAATAAATCAACGTGCTGCAAGACTCATGTGAACACAGAGAATAACATGTGACAGGACATGTTAAAAAACATAAGAGGATATAGTGGTACTAAGCTGTGACACTTCTGGGACTGGGACGAGTTTTACACCCAAGACCACACTTTTCATTGCTGAGTGTCACAACTGAAAACTCCAAGTGGTGAACCCTACTTCAAATTGACACACGTGGCAAAATTAGACAGGATGTGTAACTGAGAAATTGAAATTAAAGAGACTTCTTAACTTGAAGCCACACCTTTCCACGCATTAACACACCTTCCTTGCTTTAAGACAGGTAACTGCATGTCACGTGGATCAAAACTTGTTTTTTTGTTTTTCCTCACATTTCCAAATATACAACATGTGGAAATGAAGGACGAAGGATGATACTGTGGAAATTTGGGTCACAACTTTATTAAAAATAAAAACTCACTGCCATGCAAAACATCACCGATTTTAACATACCAACATGCCTTTACACAGGTTGAAACGGCATTTGAAATGTGGTATTCAAACTCGTCCTGCACATTTGGTTTTGAAAGGGATATACTCTGTGCCCTTTAGACTCATCTCACTTGGGTACTAATGGGATCTAATGCATTAAACAAGGCGGCGCAAATATGACGGTATGGGTAACCATGAATAAAAGCGGAGACTGGTTTTGTTTGTGAAAATGCCATTTGCCTGGACCCGTGACCCAAAAGGCAATGTATCAATATGTCTGGTCTCCAAAAATAAGCGTCTTCTGTATTACTGCACATTTACAAGGAAACGGTAAGTAAACTCCCGCATCTTAAAAGAAATCGTTGAACACCTTGTTGAACTACATTTGGCTCCTTCTTACGTAAATGGGATTCTCTCATTCAGTCTTTAGGTAAGTATGTTGATTGGCAAAGGAACTCTCATTCACGCACAGATATGTTAAATAGAGAAATCTTCTTTGAGAAGTTTGAATCTTGCATGTGGCAAATATTTATACAATTGAACAAAAGCAATCAACAAAACATACTGCTATTCCCTATTTTGTGCTTGCTTGCTCTTTCATTATATTTCACAGTTAAAGTACATAAACATTTGGAAAATTGTTTTCAGAATCTTCTGAAGAATGAAATAAAAAATAAAAATATACCACTGGACAGCTACGACACATTCAGGCTGAACACAAGTGAGGATCTCCCAAAACCTTATATAGAAGTAACGACAGAGGAAATGGATGGTTCCAACTGGCAACCTGAAACAAGCACAAAGGTATTGTTGTGAAGAGTTTTTCAAGTTGTGTTATCGTAGTGTTTAATGATAAAATGGATTAGATTTTGGAAGACGTTTTTCTGTCTTTCAGTTTTTCCCTTTGGACGATTTTGGTGGAGAAAATTATTGTTTTTGGAAGATTTGCAAGGTGTGAGAAACAAGTATATTTTGTCGCTGGATTTGACTACTGTTGTAGTTGAAGTGGAGCTTTTGAGGTTGAGTTGTAATCACCTGCTGTTAATTTTTGCAAAGCACAGAGAAACTTTTACGCTTATTCTATTTCATGCTGTGAAAGGGATTGTTTACGCAGAGGTACGACGATGTAACAATCTTCTTGACAGTTTTATGACAGTACTTTTTTAAAAGATTTTGTTAGAAATGAATGTTAAAATCAATTGACAAAACATTTTGGTAGCGGTTTGTAAATGCAAGTGTTCAAGTTGATATAGACGCTTACCCCTTGTTAACAGGAACTCATTAGCTCTTTGTCCCATGAACCATGACCTTAGAGTGAATGTCTACACCGCTGAAAAGTTTATAATATTTAATTCGCTATTGACTTGCGAGAACCTGCATGTTTATGTTTTCTCCTTTTTCTGTAAAAACGAACATTTATTTCAGTTATGCTTTTTACATGCAGAAACTCGACATCCATGGATTAGCAACAAAGACAAAATCCAGATGTACTTTCAGATATGCTAACCGAAGGAACAACAATGAATACTTTTACGTCACGATTCGAATTGGGCAAAAAATGGAAGAAGGGAGAGAAAGCTTATTTGTTCTCCGTAAAAGGGTATGTGTCGCTCTTTACCATATTTTGTCAACTAGCCACACACCTACTGGGTTAGCAAGTAGGCTGATAAACATTATTTTGAATTTTTGAACAAAATGTATTATCGTACAAGCAAAGCCAGTGTTCAAAGAATACTGGAGACGACCGCCATACCAGAGAAAATTATAATTAGAACCTGATTTTAGTTTGAAGGGGAAATGGTTCTTCAATGGCATTTTTTTTTCATTTTTTTTGGGGGGGGGGGGGGAGTAGAGCTCACCTTCTTTGTTACGAAATCTCTTTTGTCGCATTAGCCATCATTCATGTCTAACTCGGCAACCAATTAATTACTTCCTTCAAAATAGCCGTCAGAACACCTACTTTGAGATCATGAAATGTTTAGTTCGCAGTTTCCCTTTGAATATTCGTAAACGTATCGGCACAAGTATACTGGAAGATTTCTCTACCTCTTATCCTTTTAGAGGTCTGACATTTCACTAAAATCTGAGTGCTTACGGACAGAAAATGCTTTCTTTGCAACAACGAGTAACCTTTCCGATTCAGGAAGACCTCCATCAGGTGAAAAAAAAAAACTTTTTAAGTGGTTATGATAGCAAAACATATGAGTGCTAGAAGTTTCATCAGGGACGCAAATGATTGTGTAATGTTTTTAAAAAAGGTCATTTTGTTTTCGTTACAAATTGAAATTACGGATTGATTAATCTTCTATATTTGAATTAAAAAAGATAGGCCTTAAACTTTCATTTTCAAAATGAATTTCTTATCTCTGCTTGGTCAACGCAGCTGTCATTTACTTGTTCCATGGGAAAAGGACGATTTACGTTTTCTCGCACATGTGATGAGCAGGGTTATTATTGGCAAAATGACATTCCAAGCCAAGGAGAGACTCTTTAACTTGTTTCACGTTAGAAACGGAGTCTGGATGCAAAAACTGTCCAAGTGTCACCGTATGGGGAAAATAGTAGGGACATTATTGACAAAGGAGGCACTTTCTCCGCAGGGGCGGCTCCAGGTGATAGCAGAGGGAGGGATACGTCCCCTAAATTCGCAAGAAAATGTAAGAAGAGAAGGAAAAGAAGGCAAAGGGAAAAAAGAAACACTAAACTCATCACCCGATTAATATACCCTGCTGCTGTCTTTATTTCTTCGGTTTCTTTTTAAAGATATGACTCTCATGAAAACAGACAATAGGCTATTTCATTAAATTGATGATAAAACATGGATTTAAAAATCCACTTTGAAATGACAACTTGTTGTAGAAGCACCATTGGCATAATAAAATAAACTTTGGACTACCCAAAAAATGCCCACAGTGTCATCTGAAACTTTTGTTCAGATGTAGGAAACGTCAGCAGTTTCCCGAGTGGCAATTTCTTTTCAATTGCAGTCATTTTTCGTACTTTTATCTATTCACAGAACAACCGCCGAAGTCTTGTATAGCAATTCCTTTCGTTGATTCAATGATAAATCATAGTGATGACATTTTACTTACTCTGTGGTTACTTTCAGAAGAATCAGCGGAAAATATGCTTTCGGTTAGTTGTTCTGGTCCACATTCATACTTTTAAACTTAATATTTACTTTGTCATCAATCATAATGAGAATCTAACCCTAAAACGTCATCCGTGTCTGTTTTTTAATTTCGCATTAATTTCTTATTCTACGTGCCTCATTCTGAAATAGCCCTAAGCATGCACCATTTTGGTAGGTTACATTTTTAAAACTCAAGTATGAAGTTCACAATACACATCCATTTCCTTTTAAATAAAGTCTGCCATGTATGTAATGATACTGGCACTTGTAAAATGTTTCCAAACCTGGACGACTGTAACTCAAAATAGTTTCCTTTCATTTTAAGGGATAATTGCGACGCAGGTTTCCATTTTAGCAAAAGCGGGAACATGATGTAAGTAATAGGCACTGCTTATGAACAATACGATGTATCGCTGGTAAGGTTAGGTTAGATGAAGTTTTTCGGCCGAGTTCCTGGTAAGAAAAATTGACTTCATTTCATTTTAAATTTATTTCCTAAATAATATTAAAACATTTATTTGCAACATCAACTACCACATAAAACCACCAACTTTTGTGTTTTCAACTGATTCAAAACGCTGCTGCCCGCATGATTACACGCTCAAAGAAGCAAGAATACATCACTCCTATTTTGACTGATCTCTTTTGGTTGTCTGTTTCTGCACGTATTGAATTTAAGTGTTTAATCATATTTACAAAAATATAAACGGTGCCGCTCCTCATTACCTTTGTTTCCTGGTCAGTTGTTCATCTCCTTCTGTAACTTCCCAGTCGACCGTACCCGATAGAGAGGCAGACAACTACTGAACGTTCGATTGGAACCTAACAGTTTTATTCAACAAACTTTTAGTGCAACGGTCTTCTCATACTTTGCTCTCAATCTCTGTAATTCTTTGACCAACTCCATCAGAAATGCACCTACTTTAACTAATTTTAAATCGCTTCTTAAGACTTACCTCATTCGAAATTGTTTACAGATTAACGATCATTATTTTTAAGTTGCTATGTTTTGCATTGTTTGAATTGTTTCTTTGTTTTACTTTTGTTTATATCACATTTAGTGTATAACTTTTCTATTCTGCTCTGTTTTTACTTTTTTAATGTGAAGCGCTTTGAGGTCATCTGTTGATGTAAAGCGCTATTTAAATATAAATTATCATAACCATTACCAAAACCATAACCATTTCCACTACCCTTACCCTTACCATTAAAATTTTCATACCATTATCATAATTTTCATCATCATTGTCGTTATCGTTATCGTTATCGTTGTCGTTATCATTATCATCATCAGTATCAGTATCAGTATCAGTATCGTTATCGTTATCGTTATCGTTATCATTAGCATATCTTTAACGATAGCATTTTCATTATTATTATTTTCAATATCACACTCACTATCACGATCACATTGTCATTGTCATTTTCATTTTCATTTTCATTATCATTATCATTATCACTATCACTATCATTATCATTATCATTTTCATTATTATACTAACGTGGAAAATTAGTATCCGCCTTTCCTCCCGGAAGGCCCGGGTTCGATTCCCACGTCAAGTCATACCAAAGACTTTAAAAATTGAAACTACTGCAATTGAGCGTGATGCTCCGCATAAGCAATGGACTAGGAAAACAAGCCAGTGAGCCAAAAATGGAAAAAAGGGCGGTGGCCGGCTCGACTTGAACCAATAAGTTGGAAACTGGGCCGTAAAACTCCATGTAACTCACCAACTCTTTGATGGTAGAAAAAAGTTGCAAACGGGAACAATTATCCCAGTCGAAAACATGTTTTTTTTCAGAATTTTGTGGAAGAGCAAGAATTATTACATAAAATGAAATTCGACACGGAAAATACGTTTACTATCCGAGATGCAAAGAAGCCTGTTACAAGTACAGTTCGCTTCCGTAAAGGTAGCTGGAAGCCAAAGTCTGACACACTGGTATGTTTATTGTTACTTTTGTTGACAATTTTTTGTGTAATTTATATGTATATGTATATTTATATATATATATATATATACTAATATATATATATATAAATATATTTATATACATATACATATAAATTAAACCAAAAAATTGTTGCGATTTCATAAAGTCGCTACGTAACTCGACTTAGTTAGTGTAACAGAGGACGCGTTTTTATGATTCCTCTTACGTAACAATGGAGAACTTTAACCAAAGGTATTTATAATAAGTTGACAGCGCCCAGTCACATAGACCTCAATGGCTCAGTGGTTAGAGCATATATATATATATATATATATATATATATATATATATATATAACGCTAATTCCCACCTTAGGGGGAAATTGTTATATCTGCGCGTACATAGGGCGAAAAAATAACAATAAAATACATAAGGAAAAGACTTCGCCCTAACGTCTAAAAATATAAACAACGTTATTTCAATGGCCAGCCATCCGTTCGTGTTAACAGCTAGGCGTCCGTAAATTTGACAACTTTGAAGTAATTGCATTTAGTTTGTAAATCTAGGAGGGCGTCCTTGTCCGTTTACGCATTCCTATTGAAAAAGTGTGTAGAAACGTTAAGGAGAAACTTATATTTCGCCCCAAAAATTTTTTCCCCTTAAGGTCGACTTTTCAACAACAACTTTCCCCCTAAGTGCCGAATTAGTGAAATATACATATATATATATATATATATATATATATATATATATATATATATATATATATATAGTAGGTCGAAGTTCGAATCGAAGTTAGAATGAGTAGATCGAAGTTAGAATGAGTAGGTCGAAAGTGTTGTAGTAATACATTCGATCATGAATTTTATACCGATCCAAGATAGAGTATAAACTCTTATCAAAGAAGGAACGGTTGAAGAAAAACACCAGAGAGAAAAATTGAGCCGCACGGGGGATCGAACCCACCATCCTCCGCTTTCCGGGCGAACTCTATGACCACTTTGCTAGAACAGCTCGTGATTCACAGAAGCGACAACAGGCGTGGACCAATCTTCTCTCCTTGTTACCATAGTACTCCCAAGCAGGATGAATAATCAGTAGGTCGAAGTTGGTAGATCGAAGTTAGAATGAGTAGGTCGATATATATATATATACATATACATATATATATATATATATATATATATTTATATATATATATATATATATATATGTATATATATATGTATATATATATATATATATAAATATAGGTGCCTGCTCAGAAGGTGACTTACATGTTGCTTTATCCGTTATTGGACAAAGGTCGAAATAACTGTCAGGAGGGAGAAGTCATAAACTTGAAAAACACCGAAGGAAATATTTCCTCCCCATTCTCACAGTTTGAACTTCTACTCTCGAAAGAGAAATGGAGTGAAAAACAGTAACCACGTCTTCGCAGTTCATGTTGTATGGTTGTTCCTAAGCTTTTTCTAGGAATAATACAAATGCACCTTAGAAGGTTTTGCCTACCCCGTGAAAAGAGTTTTGCCTTTTGATTTTTCCCCGGAAAGTTGTATTTATTTTACGTATGTAACTTGTGTATAAAATGCCTTTATTCGATGTTGTCTTTACTGTAGGATACGTCTTTTGTGTAATTTATGATGTTATCACTCGTCTTCTTATGCCACAGGAAGTCGATATTGGAAAGGTTCTTCGAGGGACCCGCACGAAGTTCCCTTTCATTTGCCGAAAAGAAACCGAAGACAACGAAGAAGGCATCGATGTTGAGATTTCAGTTGTCCAGGAAGGGACAGAAATTAGAACAGAATTTATGAAAAGTAACAGGGTAGGCTTGCAATGCATCTCAAACCATTTGGAAAAAAGGCCCCTCATCAGTCCCTACCTGTAGAGGGTCATGCAAGATTATATACAATGTGTTAGCAAAATAACGCCACGCCTAAATCATATACACAGAGGGATGGGGAATTTTTATAGGGGGTAAGAGCAATTTTTGCGCAACCATTGGACAATGACACCATTTATCATGTTGTGTGCATGTTTTGCCAGAATATGCTAACTGTTTTGGCCCGAACTGGGATGGCGGGTGCACCCTGCACTCGACCCGTATGCCTATGATCATTTATCCTGAGCTTGTCTTCGAATAATTGATTGATTACGAATGGTATTGTCATTCAAACAGTTTAGGCAGATGGATTTTGTAAGTCGTCTGTGAGCTGATTGTCTTCAGTGGGCGGCGCTCTTTCAATGCTAAAGAAGGTGTTTCTTGATTGGCTGTTGCCATTATATTTGTATCGATTGTATTCTTTGTTGGGATTAGGGATTAGGTTAAGGATTAGGGTTATCGTTAGCCAGTTAAGCATCGCCCCAAGTTATCAGATTGAATTATCAATGTTTTTTGCGACAGGAGAAGTTATTGGACGTTTTAATTTTATTTCAGGTAAAAGACTTTTTAAGAAAAGGTATTGAAGCAAAAAAGGTAATTCCTCCGGGTAAGTACTTTCTCATGTGAAGGGGTCAGACCTGAAATATCTAATCTTATTTTTGGTTCTTCTACTTCCATTTTGTGATATCAAACCCTTAGTTTGGGTTTTTTTTTCTTTCGTGCTTGTTCAACATTATGTAACCTGATAAAATTTTATCTGGTAGGTATAGGACCGAATGTGTTGATGAACATTGAAAATTGAGGTTATTCTCCACTGTTAAAAATTTCTGTAGATTTACAGACTTTTTTTAACTTAAACTTTTTGTATTTTACTTTTAATAGAGATTTTCTGTATCTTTACAGACACTTTGTATTGCTACAATAAAAAAGGTTGTTTAACATGTATTTTCTGTTTATTTAAAAAACCATTTCTGTCTGCTTTTTTAACCAAATTTCACTGCTTTGTAAAACTTTTTCTGTAAATTTACAGAAATTTTAACAGTATTGTGTATTTTTCTGATTTCACATAAAAATACTGTCATTTAACAAACATTCATTTTGTTTTTAAGCTGAAAAAGAAACAAAAATAAGCCCAAACAAACAAATAAGAAATAGCCAGAAAATTTTCAATATATAACATGCATCGTTCTGCGAAGTTTCAGTTTAAAAAAAAACATTTTTGGCAAATTTATGGCCCTATTTGAAAATTAACTTACATTAATTATAAAAGCATACTAAGTTATTACGTTCTTAGTTATAAATATCATACAACTGGTGTTTTTAAGTAAAAAGAAATTGTAAGGCCCTAATTTCAGAGCACTGACAATTGGAATACTGATGTCAACTCATCGCCACAGGCGCTCATGCACTTGATCGGAGCAAATTAAAAACGTTTCACAAATTTACATGAAAGAGTCTGTTAATTTACCACTTTATGACGTAAATATCATTTTGCATAAGTGGGTGGAGCTTATTTTGTAGGCATTTTCCTAACAAAAGGATTGCTGTTGCTTTGAATAATATCTTCTTTGGCGTTTTTTAATCAGGAAGTGATAAACTTATTGTTTACCTTGTTTGGAAATGTTTGCAACCAATGTATTTGCATTCTTTGCCATATTTATTTTAAAAACAATTATTATATTGTACAAAAAATGTGACTTTCCAATTACAAAGTTCCTAGAGATAGCAGTATACTTGACAACAATATGATAACAAAGCATCCACAATGTGTTTTGATTGAAAACAACTTGGTAACGACACATTACGTTGATAAGCAAATACCTGATCTACGTAATGGTGAAGTGTATGTTACGTAATAACATATGAAAGGTAAAAAGGCGATATTATAATAAATATTAAAACGTCGAGAATGAAAACAGTAGGCTGTAAATTCACATAAAATTAAGGTAAACAAAACAGAACAATTCTGTAATTCGATTTTACAGTAGACTTTTGTAAAGTAATTTACATGCAAAAACTGTATAGAAAAAACAAACCCTTAATGTTTTTTCATGATTACAGTCTGGCTGTAAAAAGAACATTTTTTGGTTGGAAAAAAATTTGCCATAAAAATTATGTAAATATACAGAGAAATTTTTTAACACTGTCGGTGGATCTGAAACAGGCATATAGTCACGTTGTCTTTGTAAGTAACTTCAATAACTGTCATCTTTACTTATTCATTTGACAGGTAAATAAATATACATAGGCCTATTTTGATGGACAATTGATTTATCTGACTTTTTCCCTTCGTGCCCTAGGGGAACCTTCGGAGAAATTTGCTGCACTTTGCCACAAGCTGATTGGCCAGCTCTCTGAAGATAACTGCCGTTATTTGGCCACATATTTTGACTTCAGGCCTGCCAACGTGGAAGAAGTAGTTTCCTCTGATCGTCCCTCAGACACATTAATACGAATGCTGAAAGAAAGAATGTTGTTTGCAGAAAATAAACTTGGATGGTTGCAGAGTGCTCTGAAATCCATTTTCCGTGTTGACCTTGCTGATGCTGTGGGTAGATTCAAAATGGAGAGTCAAAATGTTGACTGAATAGAATCTTTACATGAGTGGATCACTAAATAATTTTTAACCAGTCTTAAAATTATTTTGATAGCATGGCCGTCACCAAGGGGGGGGGGCGGAGGTTGCGAACCCCCTCCAGACCCGCCCGCCCCAAAAAAATTGGGCGAGGGGCGTCGCCGCCGGGTATGGAGTGTCGCCGGGTGTGAAGATTTTTTTTAAATGCGGTCGGAATTGTGTATGAAACGGCCAAACGGCAATTTTTCCTACGTTTTCCCTACTTCTAGACTATCATGTGACGAAGTTTCAGCTCGTAGTTGATCCATGACTATTTCATGGATATATTCGGTACCTATTTTCCGCCTCTCAATAAAAAAATCCTAGCTATCCCTAACAACGACCAAAAACCTCACCCGACCCCTAATTCGAAAGCCTGAAAAACTATCTGCTATCCCGAAAGATATAACACTAGGTGTACCGAACTTGTTTAGTTGGAGGGGAGCGAACAGAAAATTTTGAAAAAATCGGGACCCTTAGTCAACCGGATATAACATTTTCCAGGCTTATAAGTAGAGTCCAAGCAGTCGAAATTTTGAGCTTTCCTTTGCTATAAAATATTCACTTGGATTAAAGTAGCTAACTGCAACGTGATCAGAAGGCTACTAGAAAGATTCTTTTGCCGAAAAATGTAATTCTGCCGAAAGATTATCCAAGCGTAAGTTGGTGCCGAGCGCACAGAAAACTTTGAAAAACCGGGTCCCTCAAATAGCCGAAAATGGCTTGTAACTAGAAATGAATCACGCAGTTGTCATTTGAGCGTTCGTTTACAAATAGTAGCAAAATATCAGCAACTCTCTAAGTGATAATCAGAAAATTGACAAATAAAATTTACATCAGTCGCAGTCACTAGATGAAGTGGTCTTGTTATCATTTCGGGGGAAAGAATGTAAATATGGAAAGTGCGGCCAAGATACCACAAACAACAATACCAATGAAATGAATGATGAAAGTCATGGCAATAAAATTTCAAGATTTAAATCTAATTTTGAGGAATAAAGGCTTTTTGTGTCTACCAGTGCGGCATGTGATAGTGTCACCTCGCCAATACGAGGGAGAAGGTTAAAATCATAATACTATGTCCACATTTCTGTAATTGTAGACCTATAGACCTGTAAATCTATGCACCTCTAGTCCTATTGATCAATAGACTTTACAATAAGGCTGTTGGTTTGATTGGTCGCTGTTCTGGTGAAATTGTGAGGGGACAAAGGGAGGGGTGTCCCCTTCAAAAATATTTCCTTTTGGAAGGGGACTAAGATGCAGAATTTATTGGTGAAACATTTGACACAAGCATATTAACACGAAAATGACGGTCAATATTTGGGGCGTCCCCTATTACTGACATGTGCGTCCACCACGTAATAGCCTACAGTGGCAAATTGTCCCACTGAAAAGATTTCGACTTCTGCATGGAGGCTCGGTAGCTATCACAAAGCAATCTAGCATGACTTTCTTGTTATACATTTAATTTGGAAGTGACAATGACAAGCCCTTACAAAAAACAATTGGCTCATATACACAATATAGTTTGGGTACAATACCCAGGGTCGGGGAAGTCGCTGGTGCCAACTATTTTTGGTTTATAAAATATTACGTAAAATTTTCACAAATTTTACTGTAAGGTACAGCAATATGTGGTTTATAGTCCCCGTCAGGACATTGGTTCATAACCCCAAACTACAATTGCGAATGAACAAAAATGCGAGTACCGAGACTAGTATTACACAGCATGTACTGTAATTATATTCCTGAAGCAATAAACTGAGATTGTGTCTGGATGAGGATCAATTTTACAGAGGTATGGGAGGAGCTTAAGTTAGTAGAATACGAGAATTGGAATTGTTTAGGGTGAGAGGATGAGGCCTTTAATTTACAACTTTCTGCTGAATACGTGCATGTTATAAGCATATTTTATTCTTACTTTGACACTTATTTGTAAATTGCGATCCATAATTTGATAAGTATGCATTAACCATTAACATATGAAATGTGATTTCCAGTATAGACAATAGTGTTATTTTCTCTGGTTTCACTTTAAAAATCGAACATTTTGTTTTAATATCAAGAGAATCCTACAGATCTGTACTTTTTTAAATAATGAATTAATTGCAACTGGAATTTCTTCATGTAGCTGCGGTAGTAGGTTTGTGTTTCCAATCGTAAGTATGCTTAACATTGTTTGAAATCTTACTTATAACGCTTAGTATTTTATGTTTTATTGGGTGTAATCGAAAAATATTTTACTTTACTTAGCGCTATTTGTAGCCCTACTCCTTTTCGAAAGAAATTTGCATATTCAATCTAAGCATAAGGATAGGCTATACGGTTCTGTTTTAGCAACCTCACATACATTTGCATGTCTCGTTTGTTCTTCTGTAGAAGAAGGTTTGTGTATTTGTTTAAAGGTTGCCAAGAACTTAAAGCTTTGTTTCTTACTAGGTTATCAATTTTTGTGTTTCTCAATTCTTGCAAAAAGCATCGTTTCACTGTCTTCATACTTTGTTTGAAAAGTGTCTTCATTTTCTTCAACCGGTCGAATGTTCAACTTGTACGGACATGTAACCAAAAATGTTCATTGCGTAACAAAATCCCTGAAGGTTATTGGTATTATTTGAACATCATTGAAATTTAAAGATAAAACTCCTAAGGTTTTTTAATCGTTTCTGGGATTTGTGATTTCTGCACCATATATACCTTCTTAGCGAGATCCATGTATGTATTCGTCCAGACATATGCCAGACTGGTCCCTAGTCAATGGCTGCGGAACAGTAGCGGGACCTTGGAGCCCCCCCCCCCCCCTAATACAAGAAAGTGGAGTCGAAAGGTCGTTTCCGGCGACCTGGGGGTTTCTTAAGTTAAAATTTTTATTGTACGCTCCGCGGCGGATGGTGGCGCGGAGCCTAGTTAGTCTTGCTGGCGCTCAGCCTCTCGCCCCTCCATACTTTTTCCCGTTCTGCCGCTCCTCTCTCCAGTTGTTACGAAACGTGATGAAAGTAAAAGTAAAGTTAAAGTGAATTAAAGGAGAATTTGTGTAAATAGTGCTCATATAATGGTATTGGTTTACACCATGATGAAAGAAAACTCTCGATGATACTTGAATCGTTTCTACACAAATACTTACAGTGTGTGTAACAAACTGTATGAACTAAGATGGATGGTTAAAAGCAGCAATCTTGTTGTTATTGGTATCACTGAAGGTTACCCTAAAAATTACAGTTTTCTTCCAGGCAAGGCTGAGCTCCATTTTGACAATTTTAACTTATTTATTTCTAGCAACTCCCTAGTATAAGACAGGGGGTGTTCTTCATGTAAGAAAGGGCTGTTGACTGACGAGTTTCAAGTGAACTGTGACTTCAAAGAAAATGTTTGGGTAAACATAAAATTACATGGTAATGATGTATCGTTGGTTGATTGTATTAACAAAATTCCAAGCTGTGATTTGGAGTGCAGTTTTAATGCGTTAAACTTTCTCATTTCAATGGTCTCCAAAAGTAGTAATTGGCATATTTTGATTATGGGAGATTTCAATTTCCTACAGTCAACTGACCTTACTAAGCTATAATGGAGATTACACAATGTGTGGGAGATAATTTTCTTTATCAACATGTTCCCGAGTTTACAAGGACAAGAATCAACAGTGCGACAACTTTGCTGGATTCAACTTTTACGAATGAGGATGACATGGTCCAGGACATGGTGAGCATGAATGAATGAATGAATGAATGATTGAATGAATGAATGAATGAATGAATGAATGAATGAATGAATGAATGAATGAATGAATGAATGAATGAATGAATGAATGAATGAATGAATGAATGAATGAATGAATGAATGAATAATAAATTGTCAATGAAAACATCACCGTAGGCTGAACGTGGGAAGTTTAACTGGGAATTAAGAGTACCGCTTCCATTTTTTTAATTTCACGTCTATTTTTGGACGATTTCTTCAAAAGTTCGACCTCCCAGGACTATTATAAACTGCTCATGAAAAGGATTTCTTATGATGATCGCAACTTAAAAACAGCTCGTATCGAAAGTAAAGCCCGAGGGGTGTACGGATGGATGTGAAAACAGTCATGTACTCATGAAGGAAGCAATAATGAGAAAATTTTACTAGCTTGCCTTAGTACCGTGGAAAAGAACCATATGATACAGGGGCGGGATTTGATGTATGAAAGTAGGGGGGCAAACATAGATGGACTAACAAAAAGGCGCCGAAGGCGCCGAAGGAGGGCGAAGCGCTCCCCCTAACAGCGTGGGATCCAGGGACAAAGCTCCCGGAAGCTCTGAGGTATTTATGATATTGTAGGCTTTAAAAGTAAAACATTTAAGGTTCAACTTCAAAACATAAAAAAAATAATATAAACTTTTTAATCATATTCCTATTCCATTTGAATAACAGTCGTCCTGGATCGTGCAAGAGGACTTGGGGAAGGGAAACGGATAATTGGAGGGTGGAGGTTCCCGAGGCTTTGAAACTAGTTTGGAGCTTCTTTGAAAGGCTTGTAGATGTTATATGATGCAACATTCACAAGTTATTTCAGAAAGATACTAAAAAGAGAAATGAGAAGAAATTTTGAGATCTAGTTGTTCAATAAGTTTGAAATGACTGCTTATGCCTAAAAAAAAGTTGTTTCCAATTTGGTTTTCTACGAGTGATCGTTCTCATGTTAATTGGCTATTTTTTCCGTAAATACAGAGTGGTCATCTGACAATGCACGATAACGTCATGAAAATGCTTCTTTCTGTACTTCCGTACTCTCAAAATCAGAAAATTGCATCTAATAAAGTCTAGGCTACTTTTATTTCATATGAAATCGGTATCTAGAGAGTCAAGCAGACCATTTGTCTTGGGTTTTTCTTGCAATGTACTTAATTAATTAGCGGTCACATAATGTAAATTATGTCAATTAATGTTTCTCCGTGTAATACTAATCTTGATTTCAAAATGTCAAAAATGTACACCTAACGGTGATTAATTTCCAAAACTTTTCCCCCTGTAAGATTGCTTGGTATTTGGCTCTAGCAGGTATAATCTTCATCTTCACAAAGTAGTCCGTTTTTACAGTAAAATCTTTATTCTAGACATGACAATAACACTAAATATAATGAGCACCTTCAAACAAGGATGTAAAAGAGAGGGATAGAAACATGGGTGTGTGCAGGTAGAGGCAAGAGGGGGGACTTTCCGTCTCCTGGAAAATAAAAAAACTTGAAAAAACGAATAGAAAAGGACGAAGAAAAATTACCATCAAGATTTCTTAACAGTTCATTCAGTTTTTCCCTTATTTACATGCTGTAAAAAGGCTTAACTAGTGCCATTTCTAGCCTGGGCGATCTGGGAAGCATTTTGGGCCAACCTTTTTCTTGCGCTCCGCGCCAACTCATGGTGGCGGGGAGCTTTTTCTCCCTAAAAATATTTTGTCCCTCTGAATTTTCTTCTGCGGACGCCCACAGATAGAAAATTTAAACAAACATATTTTAATAGCAAAATTTGTTGAGGAGAAATGGCAAAGTAGTCTTCTAACAGGTGGGGAAAACAAAATGAAAAGTCTGAAAAGCCGTGACTTAGATCGTGCTGAGACTCAGGGTATATACTCCTTCGAAGCGCCCCCGCAGACCATTTTCGCCATCTCCGACCGAAATCCCTTGCTCCGCCACTGAGTCTATAGCGAACGTGAAGAAAGCAGGTGTGATGCAATGGATTCACATTGTAGTCCAATTTTTCATTACTATTATTTGTTTTATTTTTCATCCTTCTAATTTGAATTGACAGCTGATGTTTTTTTTGCTCCTAAGGCATTTAAAATTTTTAAAATTTCATTGCTCACGATACACCTATGGTAGCAATATATCAGAGTTAAGTTGTATTTTACTGATGGTAAATTATTTAAAAACAAAACATTGGCCAACAAAGTGAATCCATGACATCACACCTGCTTGCCTCAAGTTCATTCTATAAAGAAAATCCGTCACATTCAATTGCAAATATCTCAAGAACCTAGCATGGGAAATGAATAAAATTTTTTCCAAAATTCATTTAACGTATAGTGTGTTCCCCCTTTAGAATATCAAAAATAAATTTGGCTCTAAAATATTCTTTTAAGTGATAAACCTTTGCCAAATGTAGGTCCACTGACTAAATCATTTTGTTCGAACATTTTCCTTATTCTCATTCCTGTGTCCCACTTTTTCCATCACCAAAGTTACGTTGCTCATTTATGCTGAAATGCTTTGGCAGAAAGCAGAGGGCACGGAAAGTAAATTTGGGAGTAATGGTTCCACTCCTTAACAAGCCTTAAGTGGGCAGTTACATAATTCGTTAATTATGTCGTTAATCCCTAATATAGACTCCTTTAATCTTATTCTTTACCATTAATATTCTGGTTAGGTTTTTATGTGGATGTTTTCGTCATAGAAGCCTCTATACTCCAAGATGAATCTCTCTCCTTGAAGTAAAAATTAAAGGCGAACAAAGGATAGTGTATAGCACATACCCCATCGAGTTTCCATGTTTCCAATATATTTTGCTTTATACATTCATCTTTGCCTAACGATGTCACTTCCAGAACAGTTTTCTTTTTTTTTAAATTTATTACTATTTGAAGTTTTGTAATGGGAATTAGTACGATTTAAAGATTTGTAGGCGTGATGCTCACTGCAGCTTATGGACATGTGGCTTCCACAAACCTTTGATTGTTGAGAGTAGAAACATGAACAAATAAGTACAGTTAAATAGCCGCATTTGACCGACTATTGTTAGTGTCTAAATGATTAAGACGTCACGTCTGGACGTGAGAGGTAATTAATGTGACACTTTTGAAGTCCGTCGGTGTGGCTAATTATGTTACAATAGCCCGGAAAATTTGGTTTATTTCAATGAAAGAAAATTTGTGAAAAACTTCATTTTCATCAGTTTGTATTTTAAATTGACTTAGTAAAGACACCGTTAAGGTTGCATAAATCCAAAAAATGATAGGATGATAGGCTAGGATGGTGCGATGCTCACTGTTTAACAAGAAATTTCCTAGTTGGCTAACTATGAGTCTAATCCCTAACCTAATCCCTTGCCCTAACAAAGAAAACTATCCATACAATGCAATGGTAACAACCAATCAAGAAACACCTTGTTAAACAGTGCGCGTCTTCCCGCCAGGATTGTGTCATGGGGGGGAGGTTGTAGCCCGACATGAGGGAAGAGTCTAATTGGATAGAGAAAAACCGCTATTTAAGGTGTTTTTTGCTCTTCAAGGTTGGGTCATGGGGGTAGTTTCAACCTACAAAACCACCCCGTGACTCCGCCACTGATTTAAGGCAACCTATGGTAACTTCTAAAAATTATTGAATGTCCTGTTTGTACTGTAAGTTATCATCTTCTATAAACCCCGATTTTAGTGGATTTTCCCAAATTTTCAAATGTTTTCGAACGTTCCCCTCGTTGTCGTCTTTGATGTTATTCTAGAATACTGTTTTAGTTTCAAATATTCTCACATTATTCATTGATTCAATCAAATAGTTGAAAGTGTAATATGGAGAAATACAGCATTCAAAATTTGAATGTGCAAATCAGGAGATTATTTTGTCTTACTCGACATTCGACTGAATCGCCATGTTTCATGAAAAATTTAAAGTTTTAGTGGGTGACAAGCCAGCAGATCAATTACGTTGACTGACAAACGTTTTTATGGATCAGTAACTATCTCAATGAAGATATTCCATGCAAATGTCATGAAAATGGATGATTCCTAGTCCAACACTTCATCACGCTTATCGAGCATTCGTAACAGTTTGCACTTTATATCATTTGGTTCCCACTAAATGACCATCACTAAGCCGAGTTCACACCAGCGATTTGGGTACGATGCGAACTGTTTAACAAGAAATTTCCTAACCTGCTAATCGGATAGCCCTAATCCCTAACGTAATCCCTACCCCTAAAAAGAATACAACGACACAATACAATGGCAACAATCAATCAAGAAACACCTTGTTAAAAGTGCAAATTTACCCGAGGGTTGTTAGAGAAGGGAAAGAGAAGTGCTGTAGTCTCTTTGAGGCATTGTTCGTTTCCGACAGTAATCTTTCTTTCATTGCCCAAATTCTTATCCTAATGCTTAAATCAACAACTGTTAGTGACGCATTTGGAAAAATCCAATAGGAGAGGTATTCCTTATACACAAAAGCGGATTTCCTTCGTATTAGAATTTACCTTTGCATCATAGAGATCGCGTGTTACCAGCAAAATAATAATTTCAGTTTCGTAAACAGTCATACGTCTGACATAATGGACTAGCTGGGTCCCGAAGTCACACAGGCTATTGCCTAAAAACAGTTAGGCCTATTTGTAATTTATTTTCCAATAACCAGAGTAATGAACGGTTTCTTGACTGGCTCTTCATATTAATTTTCTGATTTCGAAAATAGGAAAAACCAAAATGTTACAAAATCAACAGTTTTGTGTTTAAAACTGAAGGATAGAAACTTGAAACAATACTTCTAATTGAGTTGGAACCACGGAATTCCTATACATGGACAGAACATACTGCACGGTGCATAGTCGCTACCATACGTGTGAAAAGAGCGCACCAAAATGGCTGTCTGCCATATGGTTTTGTGGGAAAGTTTGGACTTGCTCAAGTATGTTGTCGTATTTTGCAAGAAATTTTAAATATTTTTGAAATATGGCAAGGTAAGGTCAAAATCACTTCACACATTGCAGGAATATGACATTGTTTCCCATTCAAGTAAGACTTTTGCTTAAACTATTACAGAGTCGTAGTCAAATCAAACGATTTATAACTTCACGGCGGCCATCTTGGTGCGCCTTTTTTTTTCTAGCCGGTTGCGACCATCTACAGATAGGACGTATACGTTACATGCTGTGTCCAGGTATATACTTCCGTGGTTGGAACTGATTGCAGCTGGTGCATACAGAATAACAAACTATGAAGAAATGATACATGGGAAAGTAATTGAAAAGAGTTTATGCGTAGGTAATAGTGCATGAACAAGATAGCTTAGCACTATGCCCTGAAATTCGAAAATATTGCACCATTTTGCATCTAGACTCCTTGAAAACGCTAAACAATTTTCAAATGGGGGGGGGTGATACACCCTCCCCTTAGACCCCTCCTCATGCCCGCGATCACTAATTAACGCACTCTTTAAGTTCACCCCCTTCCTTTTTGGAAATGTCTGGATCCGCGTCTGAGTAGGTGTGATGTAATGGATTCACATTGTTGACCAATGTTTTGTTTTTTCTTTTACTTTTCATCCTGTTAATTTGACCTTGAATTTGATTAGAGAAGCATTCTTGTCCCTAAGGCCTTTGAAGTTTTTAAAATTTCCTTGCCCAGGATGCACCTATGGTATCAATATGTCAGAGTATAGTTGCATTAAATCGGCGGCAAATTATAAATAACACAAAAATATTGGCCAACGATGTGGATCCATGACATCACGTCTGCTTGCCTCAAGTTTATTTATGTAGAATATTTCAAGCAGTGACGGAGGTTCCATATGGTCAGGGGGCGATCGCCCCTCCCTCCCTGACGGACCAAAATCGTCTGTCGGTGCCCTTTTTAGGTTTTTAACATACTTTACTTTTGCACCATTTTTGGCAAAAGACATAATTTCATAGCGTTGTTTTACGGCCCAGATAACAAAATGCCCAAACAGCCACCAGTAACTGTACTGTCTGCATTATATTCTGATGAAAAATCTTCTGTAATATAGGGATAGGCTTTGCCGAAGCGTATCTTCATGCTTTACATGCACTAATGAATGTTGTCGCTGTGCTAAGTTCATTGCTTCCACACAAAGCATACAAAAGTGTACAAAATACCCAGAATGACATTAAATTTACTCTCCCGGCCAATAACAGATGTTGCAAAGGGCGCGACAATAATTGAAGCGCAAATAGCCCTCTTGTTGTCGGGGATAATTGTCAACATAGCCAATAAAAAGAGTTAATAAAGATACCAAAATATCTTCCACAACATTTTCAAAATCATTTGAGGAGAACATTCAGGTGGTATTGGTTTAAGAGTTTAATGAGCAGTTTCCATTTTGCTTTCCTTCAAGTGACCATTCTCATGATAAATGGCGAATGTTTGGTGTTTTCTGACACTGTACGTTAATCCCATGAAAATGCTTATTTCTGTACTTCCGTGGTCTCAAAAGCCAGAAAAATGCATCAAATAGGATGAAATTTGGGCTACTTTTATTTATTATGAATTCGGTATCTAGAGAGCCAAGCAAACCTCTTGTCTTGGCCAGTTCTTTAAATGTACTTAATAAATGGCTACTCCAGAGTGGTCACATGATGCAAATTACGTCAATTAATGTTTCTTCGGGTACTTATCTTGATTTCAATATGCCAAAAATGTACACCTAACGGTGATTAATTTCCAAAACTTTTTTCCTCTGTAAGACTGCTTGCTATTTAGCTCTAGCAGGTTTAATCTTTATCTTCCCAAAGTAGCCCATTATTACATTAAAATCTTTAACCGAGACTTAACAGTAACACACAAAATATAATGACTCCCTTCATACTATAATGTGAAAGAGGGGATAGAAACATGCGCGTCCGCAGGTAGGGGCAAGGAAGGAACTTGCTCTCCCCTGGAAAATTGAAAAACCTAAAAAACGAATAAAACATAAAGCAAACTACGAAAAAAAATATAACATCAATATTTCTTAACAGATCACTCAGTATTTTCCCTGTTTATATGCGGTAAATAGGCTTTCGAAATGTCATTTCCAGCGATCTGAGGGGCAAACTTTTCTTGCGCTCCGCGCCAACTCGTGGTGGCGCTGAGCTTTCTCCCTACAAGAATTTATCCCCCCTCCCCCTAATTTTCTAATTTTCTTCCGCGGAGGTCCATAGATAGACAATATAAACACTAAAAAACTTACTGAGGAGAAATGTCAAAGTAATCTTTCACCACGTGCGGAAAATAAAATGAAAGTCTGAAAAGCCTTGGCTTCGATCGTGCTGAAGCTCAGAGTATTTACTCCTTCGAAGCGCCCTGCAGACCATTTTCGCCCCCTCTGACCGAAATCCCTAGCTCTTTGAAGTTTTGTAATGGGAATTAGTACGATTTAAAGATTTGTAGGCGTGATGCTCACTGCAGCTTATGGGCATGTGGCTTCCACAAACCTTTGATTGTTGAGAGTAGAAACATGAACAAATAAGTACAGTTAAATAGCCGCATTTGACCGACTATTGTTAGTGTCTAAATGATTAAGACGTCACGTCTGGACGTGAGAGGTAATTAATGTGACACTTTTGAAGTCCGTCGGTGTGGCTAATTATGTTACAATAGCCCGGAAAATTTGGTTTATTTCAATGAAAGAAAATATGTGAAAAACTTCATTTTCATCAGTTTGTATTTTAAATTGACTTAGTAAAGACACCGTTAAGGTTGCATAAATCCAAAAAATGATAGGATGATAGGCTAGGATGGGGCGATGCTCACTGTTTAACAAGAAATTTCCTAGTTGGCTAACTATGAGTCTAATCCCTAACCTAATCCCTTGCCCTAACAAAGAAAACTATCGATACAATGCAATGGTAACAACCAATCAAGAAACACCTTGTTAAACAGTGCGCGTCTTCCCGCCAGGATTGTGTCATGGGGGGAGGTTGTAGCCCGACATGAGGGAAGAGCCTAATTGGATAGAGAAAAACCGCTATTTAAGGTGTTTTTTGCTCTTCAAGGTTGGGTCATGGGGGTAGTTTCAACCTACAAAACCACCCCGTGACTCCGCCACTGATTTAAGGCAACCTATGGTAACTTCTAAAAATTATTGAATGTCCTGTTTGTACTGTAAGTTATCATCTTCTATAAACCCCGATTTTAGTGGATTTTCCCAAATTTTCAAATGTTTTCGAACGTTCCCCTCGTTGTCGTCTTTGATGTTATTCTAGAATACTGTTTTAGTTTCAAATGTTCTCACATTATTCATTGATTCAATCAAATAGTTGAAAGTGTAATATGGAGAAATACAGCATTCAAAATTTGAATGTGCAAATCAGGAGATTATTTTGTCTTACTCGACATTCGACTGAATCGCCATGTTTCATGAAAAATTTAAAGTTTTAGTGGGTGACAAGCCAGCAGATCAATTATGTTGACTGACAAACGTTTTTATGGATCAGTAACTATCTCAATGAAGATATTCCATGCAAATGTCATGAAAATGGATGATTCCTAGTCCAACACTTCATCACGCTTATCGAGCATTCGTAACAGTTTGCACTTTATATCATTTGGTTCCCACTAAATGACCATCACTAAGCCGAGTTCACACCAGCGATTTGGGTACGATGCGAACTGTTTAACAAGAAATTTCCTAACCTGCTAATCGGATAGCCCTAATCCCTAACGTAATCCCTACCTAAAAAGAATACAACGACACAATACAATGGCAACAATCAATCAAGAAACACCTTGTTAAAAGTGCAAATTTACCCGAGGGTTGTTAGAGAAGGAAAGAGAAGTGCTGTAGTCTCTTTGAGGCATTGTTCGTTTCCGACAGTAATCTTTCTTTCATTGCCCAAATTCTTATCCTAATGCTTAAATCAACAACTGTTAGTGACGCATTTGGAAAAATCCAATAGGAGAGGTATTCCTTATACACAAAAGCGGATTTCCTTCGTATTAGAATTTACCTTTGTATCATAGAGATCGCGTGTTACCAGCAAAATAATAATTTCAGTTTCGTAAACAGTCATACGTCTGACATAATGGACTAGCTGGGTCCCGAAGTCACACAGGCTATTGCCTAAAAACAGTTAGGCCTATTTGTAATTTATTTTCCAATAACCAGAGTAATGAACGGTTTCTTGACTGGCTCTTCATATTAATTTTCTGATTTCGAAAATAGGAAAAACCAAAATGTTACAAAATCAACAGTTTTGTGTTTAAAACTGAAGGATAGAAACTTGAAACAATACTTCTAATTGAGTTGGAACCACGGAATTCCTATACATGGACAGAACATACTGCACGGTGCATAGTCGCTACCATACGTGTGAAAAGAGCGCAACAAAATGGCTGTCTGCCATATGGTTTTGTGGGAAAGTTTGGACTTGCTCAAGTATGTTGTCGTATTTTGCAAGAAATTTTACATATTTTTGAAATATGGCAAGGTAAGGTCAAAATCACTTCACACATTGCAGGAATATGACATTGTTTCCCATTCAAGTAAGACTTTTGCTTAAAATATTACAGAGTCGTAGTCAAACCAAACGATTTATAACTTCACGGCGGCCATCTTGGTGCGCCTTTTTTGTTCTAGCCGGTTGCGACCATCTACAGATAGGACGTATACGTTACATGCTGTGTCCAGGTATATACTTCCGTGGTTGGAACTGATTGCAGCTGGTGCATACAGAATAACAAACTATGAAGAAATGATACATGGGAAAGTAATTGAAAAGAGTTTATGCGTAGGTAATAGTGCATGAACAAGATAGCTTAGCACTATGCCCTGAAATTCGAAAATATTGCACCATTTTGCATCTAGACTCCTTGAAAACGCTAAACAATTTTCAAATGGGGGGGGGGAGGGTGATACACCCTCCCCTTAGACCCCTCCTCATCCCCGCGATCACTAATTAACGCACTCTTTAAGTTCACCCCCTTCCTTTTTGGAAATGTCTGGATCCGCGTCTGAGTAGGTGTGATGAAATGGATTCACATTGTTGACCAATGTTTTGTTTTTTCTTTTACTTTTCATCCTGTTAATTTGACCTTGAATTTGATTAGAGAAGCATTCTTGTCCCTAAGGCCTTTGAAGTTTTTAAAATTTCCTTGCCCAGGATGCACCTATGGTATCAATATGTCAGAGTGTAGTTGCATTAAATCGGCGGCAAATTATAAATAACACAAAAATATTGGCCAACGATGTGGATCCATGACATCACGTCTGCTTGCCTCAAGTTTATTTATGTAGAATATTTCAAGCAGTGACGGAGGTGCCATATGGTCAGGGGGCGATCGCCCCTCCCTCCCTGACGGACCAAAATCGTCTGTCGGTGCCCTTTTTAGGTTTTTAACATACTTTACTTTTGCACCATTTTTGGCAAAAGACATAATTTCATAGCGTTGTTTTACGGCCCAGATAACAAAATGCCCAAACAGCCACCAGTAACTGTACTGTCTGCATTATATTCTGATGAAAAATCTTCTGTAATATAGGGATAGGCTTTGCCGAAGCGTATCTTCATGCTTTACATGCACTAATGAATGTTGTCGCTGTGCTAAGTTCATTGCTTCCACACAAAGCATACAAAAGTGTACAAAATACCCAGAATGACATTAAATTTACTCTCCCGGCCAATAACAGATGTTGCAAAGGGCGCAACAATAATTGAAGCGCAAATAGCCCTCTTGTTGTCGGGGATAATTGTCAACATAGCCAATAAAAAGAGTTAATAAAGATACCAAAATATCTTCCACAACATTTTCAAAATCATTTGAGGAGAACATTCAGGTGGTATTGGTTTAAGAGTTTAATGAGCAGTTTCCATTTTGCTTTCCTTCAAGTGACCATTCTCATGATAAATGGCGAATGTTTGGTGTTTTCTGACACTGTACGTTAATCCCATGAAAATGCTTATTTCTGTACTTCCGTGGTCTCAAAAGCCAGAAAAATGCATCAAATAGGATGAAATTTGGGCTACTTTTATTTATTATGAATTCGGTATCTAGAGAGCCAAGCAAACCTCTTGTCTTGGCCAGTTCTTTAAATGTACTTAATAAATGGCTACTCCAGAGTGGTCACATGATGCAAATTACGTCAATTAATGTTTCTTCGGGTACTTATCTTGATTTCAATATGCCAAAAATGTACACCTAACGGTGATTAATTTCCAAAACTTTTTCCTCTGTAAGACTGCTTGCTATTTAGCTCTAGCAGGTTTAATTTTTATCTTCCCAAAGTAGCCCATTATTACATTAAAATCTTTAACCGAGACTTAACAGTAACACACAAAATATAATGACTCCCTTCATACTATAATGTGAAAGAGGGGATAGAAACATGCGCGTCCGCAGGTAGGGGCAAGGAAGGAACTTGCTCTCCCCTGGAAAATTGAAAAACCTAAAAAACGAATAAAACATAAAGCAAACGACGAAAAAAAATATAACATCAATATTTCTTAACAGATCACTCAGTATTTTCCCTGTTTATATGCGGTAAATAGGCTTTCGAAATGTCATTTCCAGCAATCTGAGGGCAAACTTTTCTTGCCCGCGCCAACTCGTGGTGGCGCTGAGCTTTCTCCCTACAAGAATTTATCCCCCCTCCCCCTAATTTTCTAATTTTCTTCCGCGGAGGTCCATAGATAGACAATATAAACACTAAAAAACTTACTGAGGAGAAATGTCAAAGTAATCTTTCACCACGTGCGGAAAATAAAATGAAAGTCTGAAAAGCCTTGGCTTCGATCGTGCTGAAGCTCAGAGTATTTACTCCTTCGAAGCACCCTGCAGACCATTTTCGCCCCCTCTGACCGAAATCCCTAGCTCCGCCACTGAATATTTGCCACGTTAAATTGCTAATATCTCGAAAACCAAACACGAGAAATCGAATAAAAAATTTCACCAGAATTCTTAGAATATTTTCCTCTTATGTATAAAATACGAATGTGGACCTAGACTACTCTTTTATATGCCTGCAACACAGTTACCAAAATGCAAACTCACTGTTTACACCTTGAATGCAATAGCAACCTACGCAGTACTTGAAGGGGTGTCCCCCTTATCACTTCTTATAATGATCTTGACCACAGCCATCCCATCTTCACTCACACATTTTTTAGTAATTTTTATAACAGTAGGACCTCTCTAAGAGATACAATTCCCAAAAAGGAGTTGACATAAGTTTACATGTTTGCTGGTTGAGCAGTTGTGCATTGGCCATGGACAGTAAAACGTTTTACGATACTTGGTTCTCCAATCCCATGAAATTTACGTTAGGTTCGGTCAAGATAGGTTAAGTTGGGTAAGGTTAGGCAAGGTCAGGTTAGATGGAGTTCCACGACCCAGTTTCTAACCAACTGGTGTAGGCTGGGCCAGCCACTGCCATGAATATCACCGTCTACCTTTCTATCAATAAATGCCAAATTTTAAAACTGAATGGTAAAATGAAACACACAAAGTGAGTGTCATGGAGTACGTAAGGAAAAGACTGATCTGTTTGTAAAGAACACACTCTAAAAAAGTGTTCAGGAATTAAACATTTTTCTAAACACATTTTGTCCTACTTTGTAGACACGTTTAGATGCTTAACACACGTGCCTGTTTCCTAAACATCTCGCTTTTAAATGCGTTCTGATTGCTAAATATTTTTTGTTTAATTGCTAAACATGTATTAAGTTTATCAAAGAGTGATATTGCTGGCAAGTAGAATTTGGTTCAATTTTTGACAACCAACAATTAGGTTAAATGATGAATAGTTTAAAGTTAACAATGATGTAATGTTAATAGTACTTTTGTAATTCAACTCTGTAATAACTTCGATCTGCAATTAAAGGAAAATATTGCGTTTGTTTTACAAGTAAATTTCATCCTTTTAAAACCAATATTTTTTGGCAAAAGGGTGATAGATAATTACAGAAAAGGCAGTAAGGTAGCCTTCTTTTCAAAAAAGTAACGTTTCCCTCAGATAGAGATTCAGTTGTTTGTTGCTCAAGAATAACTTGTTTACCTAAACATTTCAAATGATGCAACTTCCATAGCTCTTCTTGTTCATAATATTTTGAGAAGATGCAGCTATTGCTGGGGTTTATTGTTGAGATTGAATGATTTGAAAATGACTAATTTGGAGCTATTTTGATTTATAATGCTATGTTGGAGCATTTTAAACGCAATATTTCAATTTGAAATCATTTCAATACTTCTCTCATTCACAAAAAGAGGCGTCGTGCCCATTGAAGCTCGGGGTCCCAAATTTTTTAAGGTTGTCATGAAGTTTTGTCTCAAAATGCATTTAAAATTATTAACATGTCTAGGTAGTGAGAAGTTAATTGTTCTGATGAATAGTAGAGCTTTATGAAAGCATGTTGAGACCAAGGTTGTCACCACGCCTTGCATCACCGGGCGGTTCTGTCCGGCCTCAAAATCTCCACCCGGTACTCGCCATCAATATCAGCATCACCACAGGGCACATATTTCTTACCCTAACTGAAAAGCATGCTTAGATTTCTTCAGAATTGAGTGATAAATCCTCGTTTTTCGCAAACTCTCTCCAACCTGCAAATATTTTTTCAAATGGGAGGTGGGATAGTGACTCTTCTTAGACCGCTCCCTCAGGACAATGACCACAAATTCCCGGCTCTCAAAATGGTCTGGTGACAACCCTGGTTGAGACTGTGCACTTTCATGGTAAGTTCAATTTGCTTGGAAGACTGTTCTCTAGAGCAATTTTCACGCATTCAGCGTGACAGTCACGCATAAATACTTCTTGCATTAGTTTCTCATGCAATGCCTCCTTCTTACGAAAGAAAATCCACTTTAAAGGCAAAGGATTTGTCATGGTGCTTATAAACAAGTGCCAGTTTTCCCTACATTACTTTACATGATTCATCACTCGCATTGGGGTCATTTAACACAATTGTAAAATATGGAGCTGGTATTACAAGAAATAGTTTAGATTCAGGGTTTCCTGTAAACAAAATGAATATTTAGGGGCTATCGAAGAATCTGCGCTTCCTATTAGCTTGTGTCTGAGACAGCATTTCGACTGGAGGTCGTTGTTGTTACATAATCTTATCTAAGTAGTACGGATTGAGCCTTCTCGGCGACATCCAAAAAGCTTTCGAAACTTGTTGCCTTTTTTAGACAAGATAATTAATAATTTGAAGGCTATATTGAAGAATGTTTTAGGGGACGGTACTGTAGCGGCTCAGGAAAGTTTACCACTGACTATACTTAATTATGAACCACTTACTGTATTAAAGGGAAATATCGTGTTTAAAATGCTTCAACAATACATTAAAAGTAAATAGCTCTAGTCAATTTCAAGACATTCAGTCTCAACAATAAACCTCACCTCAGCAACAGCTTCATCTCCTCAAAATATCATTATGCACAAGTAGAGTTATCATATGGAAGGTGCATCTTTTGAAATGTTGAAAGTTTGGGTGAACAAATTATTCTTAAACAAGAAACAACTGAATTTCTGTCTGAGGGAAACTTATTTCTTGGAAGAAGGCTACAGTACTGCCTTATTTGTAATTATTTATCACTTTTTGCCAATAAATATTGGTTTTAAAAGGATGAAATTTCTTTGTAAAATAAATGCAATATTTCCCTTTATGAGATGCAATTTAGGGTCCGCGAAGCAAGCAGGAAAAATTGAGTTTTTTAAAACTAATAATTACAAATATCGAGCTTTTTACTAGTGAGAATTTGGAATTTTGTGAAGGAAAACCGCACTGTATTTGGCTGGTGTCTCAAATGGCAAATTTCTGATTTTTTTACTTTTTCGAGCCAGAGGACAGTCTACCCTCCCCCTGTCTTCTGTAGCTACGTCACTGCTCTACAACATTGGACACTGATAAAAGTTTGACACTTCAATAACTAAAGAGTCCATCTACACAGGCTACTCAACTGATAGGGGTAGAAGGTTTGTGTTGATAGAAGTGTATGACACTATTTGAGTTCGGTGGACGAATTGTTCCCTGCCTGGAATATGGAGTCTTGCTCGAAAGAGCATCTTCATCTTGCATCAAGAATGTGTACAGAAAATTTTGAGAAATCGCGACCCCCCCCCCCCCCCCCCCGTGCAGACAGCCGGAAATGGCATGTCTCGTGCTTGTAGTAGTAGGTAAGTTTTCCGATTTTCTTTCAAGTATGAAGACCTCTGTATCAGGGACGTATTTGCCCCTTTAAAACAAATGTATGTAGATATGGAGCTTGCGTTACAGAGAGCTTTGGATTCTGGGTTTCCTGTAAGGAAATTTATAGAGTAAGGGGACTATTGAAAATCCCGCACTTCCTTCATATATTGGTAACAAATCTGATTGTTGCACGACGACGGAATCATTGTTGCTACATAATGCTATCTAAGGCCTACGAACTGACACTCTCCCATGACATTTCAAAAGTTTCCCAAACTTTGTTGTCCTTTTTAGACAAACTTTTTCAAAATCAAGAGCTTTCTTTGAAGAAAATTTGGAATTCTATGAAAGACAGTTTATTCACAAAAATAGTGATATAGCTGCTGGTGTCTCGAACTGTGACGAATTGTACCTGACTAAATTCATATAACCGATGATAAGATTTTGTTATTTGTTACTTGGTGTCGTTAATGAGAACATCAATAACAACCTTACGTCGTTTGTCTAATCGTTCCAAATTGTTAGCCTGAGCATCCGACTTGCAGTCCGGAGGTTTCGAGTCTGACTCCGGGCCAGGTCTTACCTCAGACTTTAAAAATGGAACTAACTGCCATAGCACTTAATCTCAGCAGAAGAAGTCAGGTAAAATGAGCCATTGGGACAACTGTAATGAAAGGTTGTGACAGGCCTGACTTAAAAGGCCGTATAATCTCATTCAACAGTCTAACTAGCTAATCGTTACAAATGTTTAAAAAAATTGAAATTACCTCTTCGGGGGTGACGCTGAAGTTCTTAATTCTTACACTCGAATGCCTTATAAGAGTTCAGATGGTTATAGCTAATGTCTCTTTCAAACGATATTGACACAATTTAAAAGACGGAAGGTTTCCGGAAGGTTTCCGAGTCTCTTTTAGGTGTTAGTCAAAGCAGAACGAACAAGCAAATGAAATCTTCAAGTGTTATTCTCTAACATTTTAAAGAGTAAATTGTGAATCGAACGATCTACACCAAAGGGAAACAATAGGTTTCGCATGCGCTCTGAAACGTTTTAGACCAAAATCTGTCCTGCTTTTTCGTGTTACTTCGTGACGCACTTCGGAGGGTCTGATTGAAAAAAATACGAATTGATGGAAAAAGATGAAATAATAACCCATGCAATTACCACAAGCGATCCGTTTGGCCTATGGATCAAGAAAAATAAGTGAAAATATCCCTTTAAATTCAAAATCTGGCGAAGGTGAATTAGACACACAACTTCCACGTTTTAAGAAAACTTTTCCTCGAACAGCACTAAAACTACAGCTGCAGCCTCTAATCATGTTCCAAAGGCACTTTAATTATCTGAAATGCGCTGTAATGTTAAATTTATGAAAAATTAAACAAATTTAAATGTTATTTTGGGTACGTGGGATTAAAATTGGTAAAAAGATGTGGAAAGAAAAAGGACACTTTTTCGCGAACGAGGAACTGTTTATGTCCCTGCTACGTCAGTTTCGCGCGTAACGTTAACTGCGAATGAGTAACTCGAGCTGGATACCGATCCAAATTGTATAATCTGGGTCATTCCGATCTCTGAAAAAAGAATAATACCCTTCAACCCATCTAGTATCATTTTTGTATCGAGGAACGTCGAAATCTGGAAGATTAACAATACGAATACGGGCGAGAATGTCACCAAGCTTTATTTCGTGTAATAGGTTCTAATAGGCACTGGCATCTGGGGGGGGGGGGGGGTGTTGTTGGTTCTCAAGTTATATGGAATAGTTTTAGCTTTAATTTGGCTTAGCAGTAACTTACATGCTATCTAAAAATCCTAAACCGCTACAAGCTTACTTAAAATTTGGTGGTCGAGCTGTTATTAGCGACTGGGAACGGTTTCCCTTCCGAAAAAATATCGGAATTCGTGTACTAAATTTTCTGGTCCCAATATGACCCTCTGAGCTCAGTACTAGTGCCAAACTGAAAACGGTACACTGACCACATTTTGTAAAAGCCATCAGCCCTTTCCCGATGAAATGCTTGTTGTGACACTCGACAAAGTAGCCATGCATTAAAATTTTGATCTTTCTGGCACAAAATCTCATCAGAAATTCCTGCCCCTGGAGACTGGGTGTCATGACATGGCCGATAGCTTTAGACAGGGGCAGGTTTTTCAATAGAAAATCGCAATTCAGAACTGGCATCTTTGCTACTAGGCGTAGACCTTTCAGGTGGGGGTAGGGGGGCTGCACTCCTCCCAGAGCAGGGGAAGTGCTTTTTTCATGGCACTGACATTTACATATATTTATGGGCAAGGGGTAGCATGCAGCTAGTCAGTTCGGCCTGCAGCGGACCGTGTTGACATACGGCCGGGCAAAATAGGACTTGAACTTATATTCAGTTCACGGCAAACAGGATCCGCCTCTTCCCGTAGCCTACGCCTTTGTGGATTTTTTGAAATGACGGTACCCGATATGTTTTTTTTTAAATATATCAACTTGAAAATTTTTTACCTTCTATTTCCGCATTTTTAATCTTAGTTTCAGTCGGTTGAGCATAACTTTACTAAAGCTGGACCGACTTCCTTGGCTCAAGATCATTTGGTGTCTAATTATGACTGAATTCGATTCCGTCAAAAGTCAGATACAAATTCAGTCCTTGAAACTCGTTTGAACTTGGTGCGGGTGCGGCAAAGATATACGGAAGGTCACTGCAAGCTCTACTTTGGATTCGATGTCCCGCATGCGGTGTGTATGAGAACATTTGACTACGGTAGGCCAAAGCTTCCCTGCCTGGAACGGTCTTTCTCGAGAGACTATCTTCAATTGGCGCGGAGCGCATACAAAATTTTGAAAAATCGCGACCCCTCAGACCCGCAGACCCCGATGACATTTCAAAAGTTTCCCAAATTTTGTTGTCCTTTTAGACAAAATATTTCAAAATCAAGAACTTTAATTGTAGAAAAATTTGAATGTTATGAAAGACAGGTCACAAAAATAGCAACATAGCTGCCGGTGTCTCTTAATGATGTGGTGTCACAATGGTAATTTAAATATCCGATTTTGTTCAAGTTACAGTATGTCCAGAGCTCAGAAAAGTTTAGTGAGAACTAGCGCACTTTATGTTGCATAATGCGGCGAGCAAAGCGCGCCGGAAATTTCGCTGTTTTTTGAGATTTGGAAAATTAAAAAAGGGGTTTCTGACTCACGGGAAGTGGGGGAGCGGAAGCATGCTTCCGCCCCTTATTTTTCACTGGGGGGGGGAGCTTTCTCCCCCAGCCCCCGCTTCCTACTCCTATGCTTAAAAAAGTTTTCTTTTTCTTTTTACTTTTCGAAAGGTATGCCTACCATTTCAAACCAATTGTGCTCAAAGGGTTCCAAATGAAATGTTTACCTATAAAACACATGCAAAATCAAGCGTTATGAATAAGTGCATGGCAGGTTCGAACCACTGGTTGTTGTGATTATATCTCTAGGAATCTTGGGCCCCTCTCCATCTGAAAGAAGATAATGTATTGATACAGTACAGCTCTCACCCCGGTCTTTTCACATTTGTAAACTTTACCCCACGATCGGTTCCCTTTTTTCCTGGCAGACAGAGATGCTGGCGATCAGTTCTGCTACATGATGCTAAGTTTCTCGCAGGAAATTTGAGATTGGTTCTTTGATGATAGATCATATAGTTTGAACTTATACTTGGAGTGAACGGCCAAGGCTTCATGAAGTTTCGACGCTGGTCCAAAATCATGCAGGCATGCTCACTAGAAGAGATTATATTTTACAGCTTAAGGTATAGTCAAAGTTTTTTGGCAGCCCAGCTGGAAAATTGGAACCCTTTTGGGTTAAACCCTTTGAACCCAAAGGGTTTCAAGTGATACCTTTTGTAAATACCCTTTTCATTTAAAGGGCAGTCCCTTTGGTAGATGATGGAAATTGGTCAAAACTCAAAGGGAATTATAAAATTACCCTTTTATAAACCAAACACCTTTGAAAACCCGTTACCATTTGGAAACTGCTGAAACATTTTGGTTAATTTGGACAAAAGATCTCAATGGGAATTAAGTTCTGCTTGGCCGTAAGGAGTGTCCATTGAGGCCTTTCCTCTAAAGTCGGTTAGATGGACGGAGTTTTACATAACGGCCCAGATGGCCAGCTTCTAACCAATTGGTTTATGTCGAGCCGCCACATATCGAAAAGTTTTGATCATAAACCTCCCAAATGCGTTACAGTGTGCGGGCGCATTTTGCATTTTTAGGTTTTTCGCTTCATGTAGTATTCGGGGTTGTGTCTTAAGGTCTGGCTAAACTGGATTTGTGATGTTCATACTATTGCAAACTCTAGTGAATGCTTTTTTGACTGGACACCCCCCTTACTTTTGTCGTAAATCATTAATTTATGGGATTTGATGTCTATGGGCTAAAAAACGTTTTTCATCCCAATTTTACATAATTTAGAGGATTAACACTTCTTTCCTCAAATATATTGACACACGTGTCTGGGAGCTGCATGTCACAGGTAACAGGAGGAGAAGAATTGCTTTTATTTGGATCTATATTTTTTTCGTAAAACGCTTGTAGTAAAGGCATAAAATGGCCCATTAATTTGGGGAAATTCCCCAAATTATGACGTCACAAAATTTTGAAATCGTCAAAAATCAAGTATTTTGAATGAAAATCGGCATTTCATGAGTTCCTCTCACCTTGACATATCATTCCAAAGCATAACCGATTTAGCTTACCTTAATTAGAACATTTAAAAAATTTTGATATAGAATGAGCAAATGATCGTTTTTGTATAAAACTTTTCGATATGAGGACTAGCTTTTCCAGTTGTGACTAACTGGCTTGTTTTTCCTACTCAATTGCTTTACGCTGTGTTTTTTACAGTCTTCAGTATGACCAGGACAATACTCGAACTCCTGACCTCCCAACTGCAAGTCCAGGCGCGGATTCGCACATTCAAAAAGGGGGGGGGGACTGACCTAAGAGAAAACAGGGGTGAGAGGGAACTGCACTGCTAATTTTCCCTATGTTTTATTGTTGATGTGGCGAAAAAGAGAGGGCTGGGGCGTAAGCCCCCACCCCATGTACTCGCGCCTGAAGTCGGATGCTTTAACCACTTGACCATATGCCGTACGTTATTTACTCTCTCATAACTCTGCTGCAAACCAGACTTGATTGAACAATATCATGTGAATCATCTATTGGTATCCTTACTGAACGTATCTCTTCTCTCTGTTTCTTGTTTCTTATGTCAAGTGTGTTTATTTCCTTCCTCTTTTCCATTCCAAATTCTTATTCTTGTTTTGTCCTATAGGCCTATTTCATTTTCCTTCTTCGCTATCCTTTCGCTATCCTTTCTCATTCCAGTTCCTGATTTATTCAACCTTTCCCTAGATGAGGGGAAAGTTGTCATACTCCCCCCCCCCCCCGGTCAATTAATTGACATAAAAGTTTATCCCTATTGCCCGGCGCATATTGTACAAATTTTGTACGTGTCAGAAAATTCGTGGAACTAGTATCTACAATGAACGTTGGCCACAAAAAGCCAACAATTCACCCTCAAATTTCTCTTCGTAGGCCAACTCGTTCGCTTGTGGTAATTGATATGATGTTCAAAAGGTTAAAATTGACCTTCGTGGGTAATTTTTATGCCGACCCTCAGATGTGCGTCACGAAAGTTAAAAACGAAAGCACTTTTTCGTGTACGGCCCGCTGCCTATTTGTCGGACAAGGACCTCATTGGCCGAAACAGTTTGCTCTTTGAATAGTGTGATGTTAAGAGTTGAAACTTGTTTCGAGTCACGACTGATGGCATCAATCCCTTAAGGCACCGTCACACTATTCCGGGCAGGGTCTACGGGCTTGTTGCGGACAAGAATTTTGTTGCACGCAGGAAAAGTTCTGCGAGCAAGTCAAGATTTGGGTGGGTTTTACGTGGAACTTGCGTATTTAACCCGTGGTACTTTCGTGGGTTTTGCGTGTTCTCCGTGTGAAATGCGTGCAACAGGCGGGAGAGTTCCGTGTTAGCTCAGGGACACTTACGGGCTCTGCGAGTTACCGGCGTGCCAGTTACGTGTCACCTGCGTGGGAGTTGCCTGCAATGTGCGAGGTTTACGCGTGCCGATTGCGGGCATATAAACATGGCAGAGGTTTTTGCAGAGTGCCAACAACTTGCCCGCCGCAAGCCCTCGGATTACCAGCAGGGAGACAGTAACTTGCCCGCAACATGCCTTCAATTTCCTCGCTCCATACCCGCAGAATTGGCTCTATGAAGTCAAGTTGCCAGTACCAACACCGTTCCTTGCCCGTAAAACGCACGTCCCATGCACGCATCTGACACGCGCTCTGCACGAAATTGTCACGGCTTCGCGGCCAACCTACTTTCTTCAAGCGGGCTAACTGCTAGTGACTAGTGACTAAATGTCTGAAAAAACTCACTGGCGCGGATCGTAGTGTTTGTTTTCCTCTAAACTCTCTACCTAACGGGGGGGGGGGGGGGGGGTTGTAGATTGTAGAATGTGGCCACGGTATTTCCCTTCTGTCTTAAGTGGTGACTAAAGTGAAGGGCTTGCATCTTGAAAACCGAACTTGATTTTGTACAGAATTCGAAACCGTTATTTATCTTTACTTTTTTGTCTAGTCGATACTATATAACACATTTGTGTTGATGTTTCGGTAAACCATCTCTAATCTAACTGTAAATAATCCAATTTTTACTGCAGGTGACTCACCGGTCCTGTTACTATGGTACAAAGCAAAATCGATGGCGCTCTTTACACTTGACATATGGAATGGCATTTGCTTCAAAAAGAAGAGATGAGAATTTCTTACGGGAGCATATCCCAATTAGCAGGTGTATTAATTCGTTCGTTTGTTCGCCCTCAGATAGAGTCCCTAAAAGGAGCACTTTTTTGATATGTTATGGAATGATCTGGGTTTTTTTTGCAAGTTTGTTTTGAAAGTATTTTAAATGAAGTACCACTGGTGAAAAATGGGCTTAATTGAAGCAATTTTGTGGAAATTATGGGCCTTAGAAGCTGGCGGAGGCATACCGAGATTTCAGTGAAAAAAGAAGCCTCGGAAAAGGTAGTTTGAACTTTGAGGTGAAATAGCAAAAAATCGTCACGTTCGTGATATGGTAAGTTGAAAGTGCCATGCATGGCCAACTTGTCAGCTTTCATACGTAGCTTGACCCTGGCGAAAACTTCGACAAGCTTTTAGAAGCCTGTTTACTTTTTGGATTTAGTGTGTAAGTCAGTGGAGGAATTTAATGGGGTATGCTACCTTATATACCACTCCCTGATGAAAATAGCGACACTTATGAGTACACCCTCTATACATTGTAGGAATTATTATTGTAGTGCGCCGCACTACAATATTGGCATTTACTGGCCGACTGACAATTTCTTTTGTGAAGCCTGTTATGGCCCACAACTCATTTCCCTGCGCGTACCGTAACTTAGTTCGTACAAATATCCATGCTCTACCCTTTAACAATAGCAGTAAGTGCAATCTGTGGCCGTCTTTAAACAAAAATCAACTTCAGAAAAGCAAATACCACACTTACAAGGCTGATTTAAGGAGTTAGCTTCATGAAAGAGCATTGCGGATAAATTTCCAGAAAACGCGATGTAATGTGGTTCGGCCTTTTCACACTGAAGTGATAAGCCTGGAGAATCAATCGCTGCTTCCAAATTTGCATACGTAACACGGCGCCATTGCGTCCACTATCGTTGAACAGTATCAAGACGTTATGTACAGTATCTTCATCTAGCTACTACGGAGCAGAGTATTGCCAGTTCCCTGTACGGAACGAATTGGCTTTACTGCATTGGATTAAGCGACTTGTGCTGCAGTTCTATTATCATGCTTTATTTCAGTGGTAAAAGCAGAAGCTATTTTGACAGCAGTCTGACCGAAACGTTTTGACAGCATGCATGTAGCATGCATTGCGAATTAACGAAACACGGATGTTAAAACACACAGCGTCAACACGTACAGTTATTCGGCCTTCCACGAGACAGTTGTCATATGCATGCAGCGGTGCAGTCAGAGAGCTTGAGAGGGCGTCATTATTTAACAAAAAGAACTGTGAAAGAGGAGTCGAGAACCGATAACACCATTTTAGTCAGGAGTAAACAACACAACAGAGCATAACGTATGGCTAAGTAGGCTACTCAGCACGAGTCCTTGAACGGCACTATGCTTCGTCCACTTCATTTTACTCCACACTAGACTGTATACGGAGTAGGTCCTACCGTTAAGCGCAGTACACGGTCTTGTTCAAGGACTACTCAGCACTTGCTTCATTGTTGGCAAATATGCTTCAAAATAAAGCTAGTGACTGACTATCACTAGCAGGTCCGGATTTACTCCATCATTGGTTACTCTTCTATGATTTCTTTATGCGTCCAGCCAAGGAGCTGGGAGACAAGTGGTCCATCTTTGTACAATCAAGAAATAGGGTTGAGAGGAGTGGCCAAAAAGAAACAACAGCCCCTCTTCCCGCCATGAACAAATCCTAAAGTTCAAATAAAAACTGGGCTACTGTACTAACTGAAAAAGACATCTCTAACACGCACTCCAATTCTGCGTATTTGCAAGCAAATGCAGTTCTAGTTGTCTCTTATTTTTGAAGCAAGTGCCATTCCAAATTTAACGTGCAAAGAGCGCCATTAGCTTTGTGCCATAGCAACAGGACCGTTGTGTCACCTGCAGTAAAAATTGGATCAGTTGGAGATGGAGTTTAACGAAACACCAACACCAATGTGTTATATAGTGTCAATTAAACAAGGTACAAGTCCTGCACTTCAGTCACCACTTACGACAGAAGAGAAATACCGTGGCAATATTCTACAACCTCCACCCACTTACCCACTCCCCCGCCGGGGGTGGAGAGTTTACCGGAAAAACGAACACTGCAATCCACGCTAGTGGATTTTTTCAAACGATTAAATTTTACATTTAGTACTAACCACATGTGCAGAGAGTAGTTTAAGTTGTGCATTCCAAAACATGAAACGGTTCGTATCCAAGATCAAAAATGAACTGTGAAACGTTTCTACGAAAGGATAATTAAAGGCATATTCCCGGACACAAAATTCATTTACTTCATGATATGCAGAAAATTTTTATTTAAAAGGCGAGTTTTTCATCTCAATAGCATATAGCGTTTGAAGCATACAAATTTATAAAGTAATGCCACAACTTTTTCTTTTGGTTTGTTGCATCATGTAAATCTGTGATGTCATAGCGGCACATTAATTTGACATTACAATTCAATTTATTTATAATTTTGATGCCGCTGCAGGAAATAATTAACCAACAGTGGTGGTTATCCTCAACGGCTAATAATTGAAGGGCAATATATCATTTGATGCTACTACAAATAAAGATATTTAAACATTCCCACAGTATAAAATTTCAAGGACAAAGGGACTTTAACTTATAAAAGAAGACAAAACGAATCAGAGACATTACATAACTTTTTGTGGCTTTTTCGTAAGGCAACGGTATTTCTTAACAAAAGTATACCTGCAAAATAAGGTATGTTAAAGGTTAGGAAAAGGAATTGCAACAGGGTTTAAAGGACACGGTGTGGATTTATTTTTTTTTT